>CABFOW010001359.1:0-127217 GCA_902141385.1 Timema californicum | reverse complement strand
GTTCACTTCGGGTTTGTCCTTCCGATCGCGCCAGCCGCCATTTTTCTTTACGAACATGGCACCCGACGACGCGTTACGCGCATCGCTCTTACGAGCATCACTTTCTTCTATGATTTTAATGCGAAGCGCGTCCGGGGTTGGCAATTCGTCACGCGATTCAATTGCGCACCGAAAGTTCTCAAAACTAGCGGGTAAGCTATAGAGTAATAGAATCGTCAAAAGGTCTGGGTTGATCGCGACTTCCATGTCGTTCAACTTGTCTACAGAGTCGAAAAAACTGTTTAGATGCGTGCGCACATCACTCATGTCCGCCATTTTCTGTAGCGTTAACCTCTTCAAAAGGGTTGCCTTTCTTGCCGGGCCTTTGGATTGATATATCTCTTCCAATTTCCGTCACATTTCACGCAATGTCTCGCAATTTTTCACTTGCTTAAGTTCACTCGAGGATATAGACAAAATTATGTCCGACCTCGCCTTCATATCATTGCGCACCCATTCTCACATGTTGGCTTCGTTGGCACGATCGTTTGTCAATTCAGGTTTTAACGCGCCCCCGTTTACGAACTCCCATAAACCGGCTTTGATCAACACGGCCTGCATTTGCAGTTTCCAGGTGTCATAATTGTCTTTGCCTATAAGTTCAATCCTAGATACATTCGCGGTGTTCATGGCGTCGATCTCGGAACTCTTACGCGCCCGTTTATCTTTTATATTAAACTTGTTCTTTTACGCAACACTCACTTCCGAGCCTGGGCCCATAACCTGTTAGAGAAAGATCACCGTGGGTCAGGTGAGCCGAAACAAACAAGATAACACAATAAAACAAACATTAGTAAGCACAATAAAGTTACAAGTAACAAGTTCACGAATGTGCGTCCCCAAACCATAACAGGCATGACTCGGCTGTCTATTGTCTGGTAAAGACACACGCTGGCTGCGCATGCACTATCACAAATATGGCTACGCTAAACAACTGCAACTTGTCATAAATGAATACCAACATTTCAACATGTCATACCCTTAGTTATAAACACAAACATTTGGTTACTGTTTATACTTTCTAAAGAGACTTCAAAATCAGAATCTAAGGGGAAAAAAATCAATTCAGAGATGTTAACTTATACTAACCATGTTTTCAAATCTGAGATTTATATATTAAATAAACATTAGGGATGTGCCAGACTCAAAAACATCTTGATCAGTCAAGAAAAAAAATCTCGATCTTATCTGGAAATTAAAAAATTAATCTAAAAAATTTGGAAAAATTATATACAATTATATCCTCCTGTGCTTAAAATCTATATTTTTATATTACTAGATGACTGGCAACCACAGTGTTTCTAACGACTTTGTGTGTTATTCTGCACTCTAGTGAGATAATTTCTAAACCAATTTAACAGTTAAAGTTCTTGGAAAAAGATTTTTTTAAATTTATTAGATAAGGAATCAAAATCATTAACAAAATGTATTTCATAAATAAAAAGTTCGGGACTCAGGAGGTTGTACATATATATATATATAAAGCAAATAACCACCCTAAGAAATTTACAAACCAAATAAAGAATTTATTATTTCTAATGATACTGTGCAGAGCTGAAAATAAGCTGCACATTTTACCCAAAAACAAACTTCATTAAGAAATGTTTTGGTTATGAACTTTGATTTACATTATCAAACTTTGGCATTATAAGCTGTTACACTACAAAATTAGATTATAAATGGATGTTGTGCCTGTCCTTGTCTTAAGTTGAATTATAAGGCATATGAAGATATGACAGGACTAACAAGCCAGTAGTGGAAAATGAAAAAGAGACCCAGGCAACAGGCTAGAAATAGTAATGGTTGTAAAAAAATATGTATATTGCAACTATCACCATTTTATTAATTTTATTTAAAATGTGTATGAGTTGTATTGAGTGTTTGAATGAACTATAAATCAATCCAAAGCCACCACTGGCCTCCATGTCAAAAGGAACTGTTTAAACTATATATTCATGTTAGTAAACATCATTTACATTTTTATATTTTCAAAAATTTTTCATCTCTTTTTCATGCCTCAATATTTTTATTATTCTTGTCTCAATATTAATTCAAATTGAAAAAGTTGTTCTCGCACACCCCAAAAAAATATCTAGGAATCGAAAATAGTGGATCAACCCATTTTTATGTGATTGATCAAATCCAAGCACAGAAGCATGAGCAAGTGTGTCTAACCTCTGCGTATCTGATTGAGACAAGCCAACATCCGAATCATGAAGGAGGCTGGGACTGTAATGGTGTCTTTCGTTTCTTCTAGCATCACCTCATTGCGTTTCATTAGCTGGAAACAAGAATACAATCAGACATGGCTAAAACATTTATGATCAAATGACTGGTGAGGATCAAATCCTTGATGATGTTTTGTTTCTTTCTGAAATTGGTTTTAGAGCTTTAAACTGCTTATTGGTGGTTCAAAACCAATTATAATTATTCTATAAAGTTAACAACCAGGCCCTCGACCAGTAATTACACTTAACTCAATGTTTATATTATAATGATGGATGAAAGAATTTTAACATTTAGTTACTATTTGTATGTTTTATTATTCTATTATATTTATTTTTATATTTACTATTAAGTTAATAATCTTTTTCTAAATTCAGATTTGAACTAGAGCTTTGGGATTCAACCCAACTCTAGTTTTAATTAGAGACGGGCCACTAGAATCTTCGAATCCTTGAATCCACGAAATCCTGACAAATATTCAAGTTTAGGGATTTGGCGTTTTAATGGATTAGACGGTTGAATCTTTCACTTCATAAACAAAGCATAATTATTTTGTATTAAAAAATTAGGCCTACTTGAAAAGCACAGCTTGATCCGTAATCATTATTTTGTCGGACAAAGGAGATAAGCATGAATAAAATACCTTTTTTTAAATTTATAATTCTTAGGTGTAGAAATTATAATGTGCCTAATACCCTACCCTCCCACCTCCATGGAAAGTTTGGACTCGAACATTGTAGTGCATGCTCAATTTTGAAATTTTCACCTCACAAACAATCTTGTAAATATCTTAATGAAAACATTAACACTCTTCAAAAACTAAAAATCAAAAGTAGAATTACAAATAAACTCAAAATAAATAAAAAAAATGATTTTCTTTTAACAGAAATAAAATCACATTACACAAGATACAAAGTAAGCCGCCACGACGTATATGTTTACTCACCAGAGTGATGATTAAATAAACACGACTGTTAATTCATATTATCTGGTTGGTTTTAACTATCTAGAACTATGCAAATAACCCCAATTTATTTCATAGGATCTTTAAGTTAGATATTTTGTTGGGTTTCGTGAAAAATAAATAATGTCAACATCTAAACACTGATAAAACTATTTATTTATGCCTACCGGCCTATGTATTGTATATCAATTGTTTGTTTAGAATTGATTCAGGTAATCTGATCATTTAGTAAGTGCTATCAGTTTTAAGAATCAAATAATGACATGCTAACTAAGAATTTGTTTTTAAATTGATATTAACTAAGAGTTTATTATTTAAAAAAATATGTTATTGAAATGTAAAAATTATAAAACGTAAACCTGACTAATAAAATGGGAATGAACATTATTGCAAGAGTTGAAAATATGTTCATGTTTTAAATATAATGTATACTCATAAATCAATACAGCGCAAGGATTGGATATATTTCTGATTTTATATGTCAAGATAAATAATAGATATAAAAGAAAATAATAATACATACTTAGGCATTATTAAGTTCACTATTTCCAATGCATATTTTTTTAAAAAAATCTGTTTGTATTTTTATTTTGGCTTTCTTATTAAAATAAATTATAATCCTTTAATTATGATTAAAGTTGATCAATGTATAACTAGGCCTAATTTGTTTATTTCACATTTTTTTAGAAACTTAACTTATTCTAACAATACTTTTAAAAATAACTAAAAGACACTCAAATTTTGATTGATTTGATTTTTAAATAATGATATGAGTCTAGATTGTTTAATTTGGCTGGATTTTAACCTTTATTTTGCGAGGGGTTGTTGGGGTTGATTAGCATTGAAAGCATGATTGAAATAAATCTTAATTTACAGCTTAGGCCTATATTGTGTAATGTAGGTCTATTTGTAAATCATTAAAATTTTTAACAATTTTCTAGGATTCGGATCCATCTTTAATTTTAATGCAAGATGAGCTACACTCACAATAAATAAAGACAATGACAAATCAAGATGCATATTTTTACAAGCTTCATTAGTCGTGTTTTTATCTACTTTCACTTGTAAAATAGAATGCGAATCCAAATATTTTTCAAATACATTGCAGCATTTTTAAATACATTTTGCATAAACAAAGTTTAATAAAATTCAATCATATTGCAATGATGAAAACTTTTCCTTCTAAATGTGAATAATTGTCAATTAAGTTGAATTTTAATGAAAATTAGCTATATAAAAACTAGATATATCATCAGTAAATAGGAGACATTTTTTTTTGCATGAAATTAACAGAAAAATTAGTTCCAACTGCACGATTACCAATTTTTTTCTTAATATTCCTGTAAACAATCTCTCATTCTATAAAATTCATTTTTCCCAACAAAAGACTATTGGTAAAGAAGTAAAACATGTGTTTGATTTGGCCTTATGACAGTCATATTGCGACCAAAGGCAAATATTTTAAATGTAAGTATGATAAATTTAGCTGTAATTTTTCTATGTTTTTTTAAAATTTCTATTTAAGGTATTTAACATGCACTTTCTGGACCGACTGATTATATCAGCACACGACTTATGAACAAACTTAAATTTAGAATAGACACAACACCCAGCTCCCGGCTGTTCAACACTATGAGAGAGTAACCCCCATTTCACCAATGATAAATTTTTGGCCATGCTAGGAATCACATCTGGGACCCTTAGATCAGTAGAGAGACACATTACCAACTGAGCAAAGGTGTGGAACTTTTCAAATCATAATCTTGAAATAATTATGGACATAAGAAGAAATATAAATACACACAATAATATAAAATACAATTAGTAACTAAATGTTAACAGGATTTTTTATTATCCATTCATAACAACATTCATACATTCAGTTTAAATGTTAAATTACTGGTCTGGGGTTCGGTTGTTAAGTTCAGCTTATAATTACAATTGGTCTCAACCGGCCATAAACTGTAAACTCTAAAACAAATTCCACTAGAAAAATGTTTTAAGTTTTTTTTTAAGGATTTGAGTTTCTGATACAAAATTTTCTCAAAGCCTTGAATCTCAAATATTCTTAAGGATTCGAACACCCATCCATACTTTTTTACAATTTTTAGCCAAAATACACATTTTATTTGCCAATTTTTAATACCGAAATACAACTTTTAATTCAATGAGATATCTTTAAAAAAAGTGTATTTATTCATCTCAATGAAGAAAACCTCTTTTCGCTTTATGAAGTAATTGTATTTTATTTTGTATTATATTTTATTTGGGAGATTCACCTCAAAAAGAGGTTTCCCTTATAGAGTGATCCTATGTATATGTCCTATCATTCTTTACAATTTTACCTTTTCTATTTTGATTTCCTCTTTTAGGAAGTTGCTTTGTGTATTTCACACTCCCTTCTGAGGAGTTCTGATTCAAAGAAACCTAGATTGAATGATTGATATACTTAAAGAAGCATTCATTAATCTTTGTCCATTGGCAGCAATGTAAGGTGTGAACTGTGTTATTATTTTGTTGTAAAAACCATATTGTGTTCGTTCCTATTATAGGTCATTCTCAAATTGAGGTTCTCCTACCTATGTAAATATTTTGTTCTTTTTAAAACAAGCAACACATTTTTTTTATTAGTAAAAAGTATATAAAATTTGATAGAAAAATGTAGTCATGGTGTTATTAAAAACAAATTATTATTAAAAGTCCCTTTTATCACTTCGCTAACCACCCCCCCTTTTAATTTCAAAGTTTTAAGTTCTATACAAAAATAAAGAAAAAGAGTAAAGAATATCTCTATAACCACAGTTAAATATTTCTGTAATACTGTTATTTTCGTTTGAAGAATCCATTTTAGTAAATTATTAATGAATTTCGACATTTTAACCTATGTTTGTTAGTTCTCAAGTAACACACTGGACAAAGATATTTTGAATTTTATGCTAAAACCATCCAGAATTATCGCTTTCTCCCCTGTTAGTCGTAGTGTGTTGTCCTGTACTTACTAGTTCTTGTTATTTCATTAGTTAAAGAAACTAATCTCAATGTTTGTTTGCTGCTTTATACTTGTATTATGGTTATGATATAAAACTCAAAGTCAGCCAAAAACATCACTTCACTAATATTGCTTGGAAATGAATATGGTATTATCACCTTGCTAACGAAACTAATGAGTCAAATAGCTCATGTTAGTAAAGTGAAATTTTCAATGTAAATGCAGTTTTCACAAACATCATTTTACTTATACCCGTGTCACTTCACTAATGACAATAAAATTAGTTACTTCTCACTAACAGTCATAGTAGAAAAATAAATAAAAAATGAGAAATGTAAAACTCAATTTTATTAGGATTTTGGAAAATTTAACGTCACTAATTCATGAATTTTGTATGATTCTTCACCTACAAAATCATAATTCCAATGAATTAAGAAAATGTGTCTTTTATTTATATTATAGTCTAAAAAAATATGGTATACTTAGTAAAAATACATACAAGGTGAGGCATTCAAACGGCAAGATTTAAAAAAAATCTAAAAAATTAAAATTAATAAATTTTATTTTATTCCTTTACATAAATATAATGTACATGAGTGGAAATTAGTAGTGTAGCCGGAAAATGTTCGTTTTCTGAAGATGGTGTCAATAAGATGACAGCCTTGGTTTTGCACACATTGTTGGAGTCTGAGAGTGAAGAGGCCCATGACGTTTCATAGCATTGTTGACCTCTTGCATGATTCACTACTTCAAATCCTCCCTGGTCCTTGGCATGCTCTCCTTGAAAACCTGAGATTTAAGGTATCCCCAGAAAAAATAGTCAAAGAGCCGTCAAGTCTGGTGAACGGGCAGGCCACAGGAAATCGCCGAACTTACTGATGAGACAACCAGGAAATGCGAGCCTCAGAAAATGCATTGAAACTCCGGCAGTCTGGCAAGTTGAGCCATCTTGCTGGAAAAGTGTGTTTACATCAGGGTTATAGTCATCAAGTACAGGCAGAGAAAATGTTGCCAACATGACAGTGTAATGATTGGAGTGCACCGTCACCAAGCTACCGTGTTCATTAAAAAAAAAAAAAAGCCGATTATTTTATTAGATGATACTGCGCACCAAGACATAACTTTTTCTGAATGGAAGGGGTTTTCGTGGAGAATGTGTGGGTTATTTTCGACCCAGTACTGAAAATTCTGCTTGTTGACAAAGCCACTATGGTGAAAGTGAGCTTCGTCACTCACCCATAAGTTGTGAACTCTCTCTTCATTTTGTTCAATGAGATTTAACATTTGTTGACCAAAACGTACTATGCTGCTGCAATCTTGAGGTTTGAGGTCTTGCACTATCTGAATCTTGTATGGATAGTAGTGGAGATCATTCTTCAGAATCCTTCTCACGGTTTGATTACTAATACTAAGTTCTACGCTGTGTCGTCCAGCCAATTTTCGCTGACTTCTTTCTAAGGCTACACGCACACGATCAATATTCTCAGAGGTCAGACTGGTTTTTTCCCTGCCACCTCTTTTTTGTGTTGTGCTAACAGTGGCTTCAAAATTTCTCACCTACAAACCGATAACTTTTGCAAAAGGCATGGAAGAGCGCGGGGGTGGACGAAACTCTCACTGGAAGGTGTGTTGAGAGCCAACGAAACTATCCTCTTTTTTGCTCACTCGAACAACCTCCATGGATACTGAATTTTGGGTGTCTAGGCGCCCAAAGCTTGAGTCCCCCATTCTCACAACCTCCCACCACGCCCGCCAGCCCTTCCTGGAATCTTGCCGTTTGTATGCCATACATACCCTGTATTTTATTTGTATTTTAGAGATTATAACATATTTATGTGCATCTGAAACAGCATTAGCGAAGGGATGGATCATGGTTAGCCACTTTGGTAAAACTAAAAAAAAAACACAAGAAAATTGTAAATCAAGCTCTGCTGGTATTATTTAATTATTTAGCACATTTTTTTTGTAATTAGGCAATAAATTATACTTTTCCTGAAATTTTTATTTTTGAATTTGCTATTTGCCCTCAATTTGAGAACGACCCTTATATGTTTCTATCTACCTTCTCCCAAATATAAGTATGTATTCTGTGTGTGTGTGTGTTTTATTTAAACAACTATTTACTCGAGGATTACCCAACTTTATGTCCTTTTAGCTGTGAATTTTTTCAAATACTTTTGCCCAATATAAGAAATGGTTTAATCCCAATTTTTGAGATAAAAATAATAATAAAGTCTAAATGTGACACTTTTGTGGTTAATTTTATGGGAAGGATCTCCCACAACATTGGTTTTCTACATTTGTTGCACACATTTTTTTTCACTTTGATCTTTGTCTAGATGATTGAATAAATATTATTTGCCTTTCTCTATTACTACTATTCTCCACCATTTACTCAATTTGAAAATATACCCTTTGAAAGAATAGTGTCATTTAAAATTACAATATTTTTCCTTGCATGTCAAAAAAGCTCTCTAGAAACTTGAAGAATGATTTATATTTGAGTAAATATGGTAATATATATCTTTATGGTAACTTTTTGAGATATTTTGTTGTATATAAGAAGGTATGGGAAAAGTGGATAGAAAAAAAGATATAAGAGGGAACCAAGTATTTTACAACACTTACAACTTGAGCCTGCTGCAAATCGAAGCAAGGCTCATCTTGGAGAGGGGCCCAGAGTTTGACATCGTAATCTATCCCCGAGGTGGCCAGTATGGGTAGGAAGGGGTGTGGCTGTAGACAGTTGACTACATGATGGTCTGCCTCGAGCAACATCACTAGCGCACCCGAATGGCGATCCCATGCAAACACGTGACCGCAGTCCGACCCAGACAAAACATAGTCCTGGCCCCAGAATGATGCCTCCTTGATCATGGTCCTGGCAAATAAAAATCACACACTTGTAACCAAGGTATTTACAATGAGCACAACTTTTCACATCTTTAAGGAAAAGCCAAGACTTTTAAATTATATCTTAAAGCATACAAATTTGTCATGAAAATAAGGTAAAGTAGTTACACCATAAACATTTCATGTCATCTGACAAGGGCAGGCCGATGATTCAAACATCAGACAATTATGGCACAATTGGCTCAGCTGATGATATCATTTTGAGTGATTCACTGATATTTTGAAATGTTTATGGTAAACAAGTCAGGTAGTGCTGATTCACTAATTTTAAATTGGGTAGCAGACATTGACCTTTTTTACTATTGCTTGGTGGCAGGGAAGGGGTTGATCTGGTGGAAAGGATAAGGGGAAACAGGGCATTGTTTACTGGTGAGAAATAACTTTTTTTAAAGGAGTCAGTGGTGACTCATACTTGGGGCTTGCATGTGGGAGAGAAATATTTCTAGAAGTTCGAGTTCAAGGTCAACACTTTGTGAATAATAGACAAGAGAAAGTGTGAAATAGTGAACGGGTAGTTATAAAAGGTGACAGTACCAAAAATATTCAACACTAATTCTTGAGTACTGGACTACACACAAATAGTTTTTCACCTTTTTACTTATTATATAAATATATCTCTTTAAGGAAAACTTTTTTTAATTTATGAGTTATTTTGCTATAAATATTAATTGATAGCTACAAATTTAATAACTTAAAATATTTATTTTGTCATTTATCACTATTGTTTGGTTTATGTATATAATTTAAAATATAAATAATAACAGTTGTTAGATACTAGGGATGTGCAAGTCCATTTTTTTTTATTCAAAGAAAACTCAAATGAAATATTATATGAAATATTCTTGAAGCCTGTTGGGGAAATTAATTTTTTGTTGATTGGTCACATTTTGTTTATTCTTACTAACAATTTTTTTTTGGTGTATGAAAAAAAAAAGTTTCTTTGTGTTAAAAATTACAATTCACTTTTGATTTAAAGAATAAAGTTGACATTAATTAAACTACTATGGTTAATTACACGTCTTTAACTGGTTGTGGGCCCAGTACATTGAGGAAATAATCAGAGGTTGGAATTATATTGTGAGTTGGAAGTTTCAATGCAAACCTTTTTGTGTTGGTTAAGGTGAACTTTAGTTGTCAAAGTAACATTGGTACAATCACGGAGGAAAATAATCAATCAGTAACTAAACTAATTGGAGAAGATAACTGGGAAATTTGGAAATTCCAGGTAAAGATAATTTTAAGATCAAACAAGGTTCTTGACTGTGTCATAGGAATTAAGGTCAAACCTGTAGAGGAAGGTGCCAATTTAGCTAACTGGAATGAAAAGGATACGAAAGCACAAGACATTTGTTGGTAGAATATCTGAACCTTTATAACATTTACTAAGATGAACTACTGCGAAGGTGATGTGGGACAAAATTGTGTCCATTTATGATCGAAAATCAGAGGTGGCACTTTACTTATGGCATAAAAAGTTTTATGATTGTTTTTATGAAGGTGAAGGAATAGCTGCTTCTGCTTCTAAGAAATAATGTATTACTTCCAAATTGACTTTATTGGGTGAGAGTATTCTAGATACCATGATTATCACAAAAATTTTAATGTCACTTCCTGAACCTTACCATCATTTTATACTAGTTTGTTGATAGAAGAGGAGCGTATCCGATCTCTTGACAAAGCAAGCGATGTATATGGCCTAGTTGCCAAACTATACACCTCGAATGAAATAGAAAGTCCATCCAACGTGAAATTTGCTTCAAGGTACGCCACTTAAGTAAAGACTGTTTTAAGACCAAAGTATGCCATTATTGTAAAAGAATAAAGTAATATACAAAATTACCAAACCCTGCCTTCACCTCTGACAAGACATCTTGTGAATGTGGGGAATGCCAGGCCTCCACCGTGGTTCAGATTCCACGTTAAACTGTAGGCCCTCCATTTCATCTCACAATCACCCTACCATTACACATTAGCGTAAGTGCGTATAACCCGAACGGGTAGTAAGACGCGGTGCTAATAATAATTAATAATTATAATAATAATTAATAATAATAATAATAATTAATAATAATAATAATAATAATTAATAATAATAATAATAATATACAAAAATATTGTCATTTTAGGAAGTAAAAAGAAAGCCATGATTACGATCCTAGAACCAATGCCCTCATAGCGTCTGCCTTTATAGGCACTATTAAGTGAGAAAAAACTGAATGGTTATTAGATAGCGGAGCCAGTGAGCATATGTGTTGCACGCAGGGACTTAATAAAAATGTTGACATTATAACAGTTGAAAAACTAATTAAAATTGGAGATGGCTTATGCATTAAAGCCACAGGAATAGGAACTATGTGTTTTGATGCTTTTGATGGAAATACCTGGTTACCTACTGTAATGTATGATGTATTATTTGTCCCAGAGCTTGAAGTTAACTTTTTTCGGTTAGTTCGACCCTTGATAGAGGTTATAATGTAATTGTTGATAAACAAATGTGCAAATTTGTTGACAAAATGTGAAAAAATTGTGCAACCACCAGCAGACATGGAAAACTCTTTAAAATGAATTTTCAATTTGATGATTTCATGTTTTATGTGAATTTTCAGCAACCAAACAGGAAAGTTTAGTTTAGTGGAACGAACAACTGACTCACCAAGACTCTCATCCTGTGAAAAAAATGTCTTAAGTCACACAAAGTGGTTTACTTGCCTGTCGAAAACCCCCTTTACAAATCATTTATATATGGTAAACAGCACCGTCTACCTTTTCCAGCAAGTACATCCAAAACGACAAAAGTTGGGGAGTTGGTTCATACCGACCTTTGTGGACCGTTTGAAGAACCATATATATATATATATATAGAAAGATCTAGGTACATGATGCTGACCCGAGATGACTTTTCTTACTACTAAACTGTATTTTTCTTAAAAGTAAAGAGAAAGAAAAAATGATGACATATTTTAGGACTGCCAGGATAAATTTGGGAGGTGAGGTACAAAATATCAAGACCAATAATGGGCTTGAATTTGTGAACAATGAAATGAAGATGCTACTTGAAGATCACGGAGTCAGGCACCAACGTACAGTAGTGTATAGTCCCCAGCAGAATGTAAAAGCAGAACGAGACATGCATACTTAGTTGAATGTTGTGTAACGAAATTAGCTGCAAAAAAACACAAAAAAAAAGTATTGGGCTGAAGCCATTAATGCAAGTGTTTTTGTTTTGAATCACACAGCAAAGAGTTCGGTAAAAGATAAAATACCATATGAGGTTTGTTTCAACAAAGTTGATGTACATTTCTTTAAAGGTTTTGTGCAAATTCCAAAAGAAAAAAATGAGGAAATTAGACCAAAAAAGTCAAAGTGGTGTCTTTGTTGGCTATGATGATCACACTAAGGGTTATACAATTTACTACCCACAAAATAACCAATTTGCTCTTGCACATGATATGATATTCTTGATTTAAGATAGACCTAGTAGTGATTTAAGGGGAGCAACTGCTGCCCTATTACAACTACCTGATAGCCTACAACAATTTAAGGTATATAGTGAATGTGAAATTTAAGATTCGGAAAATGAAGATAGTTGAAAATGGAAAAGATCAAATAGAGGCCAACAACCGAAGATAATTATCAAGGGATTGAGAAAGGACTGGAAGAAATTGAACAAGATATAAGTGTAGAAGAAGTAGAAAATGAAAGGGAAAGTTTGAGTGACAGTGAAGAAGTCTGATCATGAATATGAAACAAATGATAAAGGAGAAAGTAAATATGTTCTTAGAAACCAAATTAGATTGAAACAACCAATTAAACTCGAAGATTATGAAACAAGTTTTCTAGCCAATCTTGAAGAGCCACAAACATTCGAATAGGCCATGGAGCATCCTGAATGGGAACAATGGAAAAAGGCCATCGACTGAGAATTACAAGCTCCGAGTGAAAATGACATCTAGATGGAAGTAGATTGTCCAAATATTTCTGAGGTCATTGGCTGCAGAGGGGTCTTTATCAGGAAGAGCAGTGAGACAGGAAAGCCTGAAATATTTAAAGCAATAGTTGTGGCAAAGTACTTCCAGGTAAGTGATAAATTTGATCTCTCAGAAATATGTGCACCAGTAGCCAAATTGCCAACACTTAGGATTTTACTTGCGGTTGCTAATAATTTTGGGTTGCCTATTTATCAAATGGATATGAAAAGTGCTTTTATTTATGGCGAAATAAATGAAGAAGTTTTCATGCAAGTACAAAAGGAAAATGAGCAAAATACAAACAAAGTTCAGAAACTGAATATATCTATATATGATCTGAAAAAATCCCCAGCTATTCAAATGAAAAACTAAATTCATTGTTGGCATATAATAGGTTTAAAAGTACTCAAAATAACTATTGTTTATACTACAGAAAATAAGGAGAAAACAAACTTTATGTTCTTGTTTTTGTAGATAATGTTTTGATAGTTGGTTCAAGCCCCGAAGAAATTGTATCAGTAAAGAGAGTCTTATACAATAGTTTTAAGATGAAAGATATGAGAACAGTTCAGGAGTATATTGGTATACACATTTATCACAATTTGAACTCCAGAATTCTTGAAATTTCTCAGAAAAAATATTTTACAACATTTTTGAAAATTTTTGGTATAGAAGAATGCAGACCAGCAAGTACAACATATGGTGTGTGACATTGGCTGCATGCCAATTACTGAGCGCTCCAAGATCCGCTCGATCGTTTACTTACTGAGTGCTCTATTATATTTGGAAGAAGGTACAGGAAAGGTGGATAGAAACATATAAAAGGGGGACAAACACAATATGGCCTTTACAATGAAAAGAAGAACACAGTTCACACTTTACACTGCTGCCAATGGACAAAGAGGTAATGGATGTCTCTTAAAGAAAATTGATCGTCACCGCCCAATCCCCCGACCTAGGTTTCATTCTATCGGAACTCATCAGGGAGGAGTGTGAAACGCGCAACGCAACTTCCTAAAAGAGAAAACCAAAAAACACAAAAGAGTGTTTTTTGGTTTTCTCTTTTAGGAAGTTGCGTTGCGCGTTTCACACTCCTCCCTGACGAGTTCCGATAGAATGAAACCTAGGTCGGGGGATTGGGCGGTGACGATCAATTTTCTTTAAGAGACACCCATTACCTCTTTGTCCATTGGCAGCAGTGTAAAGTGTGAACTGTGTTCTTCTTTTCATTGTAAAGGCCATATTGTGTTTGTCCCCCTTTTATATGTTTCTATCCACCTTTCCTGTACCTTCTTCCAAATATAATACAATTACCTCATAAAGCGAAAAGAGGTTTTCCTTATAGAGTTATATCATTACTGAGTGCTCTATAAGATCAGTTCTTAGAGCGCGTTCAAGCGTAATAATGTCTACGTACCAATTTACCGCTGCTGTAAATAGTTGTTTAGTTATTTTGTCATTTAAACTGAGAGTTAATATATTGATAGTTTAAATGAGAATTAATATAAAAAACAGCAAAGACAAAACTTTTCACTAGCTGGGAATATTTTTATTTGTACTTCAATAAAAAACATACCTAGAAATGCCTTTCATGGCATTTTTTCTGTTTTGATGGTTATCATGAAAAGTATAAAAGTGCCAAAATCAGATAATTCTTGTTTTTGAGTATTGTTAATGTACACTTTTGGGGAAAAAACCCAACCTAAATCAGCAGTGGTTATCGGCAATATTTGCAAAAGGGCTTATCAACCCAGCCCTAATTAAAGCTAATTAAAATGAATGCAGAACAATATTCTTTAAAAGAGTTTAAATCAATTTTGTATTTTATTGTGTATTTCCCCTTTATTCAAAGACCCATCCAATTGTGTAGAGGAACAATTATTTTGTGACCAAAACATTCCCCCCCTCCCAACATTTTTGGGAGTGTTTTTTGTATTTGAATCCCAACTTCATTTTACAGTTTTGTACTTCACAAATATTATGTGATTATCAATAGGTTCTTGCTTAATGCCTTTGAGAGAAATTTTCGCACAGTTCACACATTAATCATTCATAAGACAGGCAGGCATACTTTTCAATTTTATTTTAAAATATAACCTGAGCAGTCACTACCAATTTTCTGTTGAAGGACATTAGTAATCATTCACTTACCTGGCATTCCTGTGCCCTAAGTACTTTTGCTTCACAGCTGGTTGATTGGAGCCCTGCTCATCAAACATCATCTCCTTGTCGTGCCTAGATGCTGCCACTGCTTCCTCCATGTGAGAACCAAACCTAAACATTTACCCAGGTTTCTTAAAAACTATAGATAAAAAGAGTACATCTATTACGGTTTTCAGACTCCGGCCTAGGTAAGTTTTTTTTATCCAAGCCATATATTTTCCACTCCCGGCTTGCTACGCTTAAAGTAGCTTCATATGCTTTATAACCTGACTTAAGACTAGGACATGCACAACATCCAGTCCTTGGCCGTTAATTAAACATTGTGAAAGGGTAAACCCACATTTCATCAATGATTAATTTTTTGGGCATGCCAGGAATCAAACCCAAGGCACTTAGCTCAGTAGACAGACATAATACCAAGGGAGCTAAGGTGTCGGATAGCTTGTTATTTGTATAAATCTATTTGTACTGTTGTGATTATGCCTTGTTTGGGTGAGAGAAAGACGGTGATGGGTGAGGAAGAACCCAAGAAAAAGGATGAAAGACAGCCATTAAAATGTTGTTAAAGTCCGCAACTCAAAAAATTATTTGTCTAATGGAGGAGACAGAAATAGATAAGGTATGTAAAGTAATCTCTTTGTAGGGCTGGTATAACATAAATAGATTAGAGCAAGACTGTATCAAGCAACCATAGTGCAATGTATACATCACAAATAAAAAAAAAATATTTTTACTTATTTTTCTGATAGAAGGAAGCTGTCTGGATTTTATCTAGGTCAGCACCATGTAAAGAGCTGCACTCAAGGTGGGGTGGAAATTAAAGGGTTGTACTTTGGTTTAAAGCTAGGATATTTTAATTTTATAGGACAGCAGAAAATATTTAAAAACATAAGAAAAGATAAAACTAAAAAAAAAAAAATCAAAATGAATAAATGGACTAAGCTATTTAAATATGTTGGTTAAAATATTAGCCTGCATTTTCAATACAGTTAAATAAGTATGTTCCAACTCAATTTCTTGATTCTTACTGGTATCAAAAGAATTAGGTGTGTACAAAACTTCATCTTGGCTTGAAAACAAATATCTGCTTCAACTTTTATTTAAAAAAAATTCTGGATTTGACAATTTTAAGTTTCACCAATAAAAATATTGACAGTTAAAATACTCAATTTATAGTCCTTTAGCGCCATTCTTAGCTGTTATATACATAACAAATCAATATTAAATGAAAAAATCTTAAGTAATTAAATTGCAAGTTGTGATAATAACTTTATTTATTGGATTAAAACAGTCCGACACCTAGCATGGCCAAGAATTTATTGTTGATAAAAATAGGGGTTTACCCTTTAACAATGATAAATTAATAGCCGGGGACTGGATGTTGTGCCTGTCCTAGTCTTAAGTTAGACTATAAGGCATATGAAACTAAAACAGGCCTAGCAAGCCACTAAGGGAAAAATATATGACTTTAATAAAAAAATTGACCCAGGCTAAAGAAATGGAAGTACAAAAAAATCAGATCAAAACAAAATGATACAACAATTGTACAATAAAACATTTTCTGAGTAATTTTAATGCAAAAAATTATATAAACAGGGTGTTCCAGTGAAACTGAATTTTAAAATTCCCTGACTTTTCCAGAGCCAATATGTTTTTTTCCAGACCAGTGTACATGGATATTAAATGAATTAAAAACATAATTTTATTGAGATCACTGATTGGTATATACTTTTTTTCAGATATATACACAATCCTAAATGGTGTCTCTCTGTAAAAGATTAAATGATTTTAACATGTGGCAATGGTCTAAAGAGTAATGTGGTCCTGTCCTATATACCTGAGAGATTTTCATATTTTATGATTTAAAATGATTTGAGATTTTTAACTTTAAACTTTAGGTGGTAAGGCTGTGGTGACATTAAGCACTATGAATAAAATTGTAATCATTTTTAAAACAAGTCAGTGCATTTAATAGAAAAAGAAATAAAAACTGAAATAAAGAAGCTGATTTGACAATAGTGTTTTTGAAATGTAAGAAAAGTTAAAATAATAGTAGTACCACATCTAAATCGCACCATATCCAAAACCTTTAATTATAAGGTTCCCTTCACATGAATATTATGGTAACGAAACTACATGCTTAAACTACAAGGAATGTGTGTTTATGATTAATGTTGTTAAATATTTAAATTATTTAATATACAGTTTTGAGCTATGACAAACCAAATAATATTATTAAGTAGCAGAAGTTCTTTCACAGTGCACAAAATTTTGATAAAATCAACATTGTTCAATGTTATAATCATAATAAGAATAACTATCCAAAAACATGTGTTTTTCATAACAAGATTTAAATTCAATCAATATTAGTAGACTAGACAAAGATAGCTTCCTACGTGACACATAATAACATACAAACAATTGTTTAAGTTTGAAATATTTATTTCTATAAAGTAGAGCAGTAGTAAATAAACTCATCAGTATTCCTAAAGTAGGCCTACATTAGGGCTCGTAGACTACACCTACAGACATAGGGCCTTTAAGTATTATACCGTTTACTAAAAATAAGAAATATGATTAAAATACATAGCCTATATTATACAACATAATCAATTAACCTGACCAAAAAAAAACTTTTAATGCAGGACCTGAACATTCTATTTTTTTAGAGCTTGCATATGTTCATCTATCAATGCAACTTCCCTGGTTGGGTCTTCCATCAATTTTCTTTTTTTATCTTTTAGTTATTATAGAGCCTTAGCTGGGTTTTTTTCATTGAGGAATTTTTGTGCTGCTTTATTTTCCTGTCAATTTCTTTGGAGAGCTTCTTTGTATCGTGAATGGACATTACGCACTGAATGAATAAGTTATTATTATTATTATTATTAGCACCGCTTCTTACTACCCGTTCAGGTTATACGCACTTACGCTAGGGTGATTGTCAGATGAAATGGAGGACCTACAGTTTAATCGTGGAATCCGAACCACGGTGGAGGCCTGGCATTCCCCACATTCACAAGATGTCTTGTCAGAGGTGAAGGAAGGGTTTGAATGAATACGTTCTTTTGACATGACGACTGCCTCCACTCCTCCTGCAAAAGTTACTGTATCGAAAATATGTCTCTGTGTAATTAATGATTCTGCTTTTTTTATTTTCCACAATACATTCCTTGTTTATAGAAAACCCTCTCTCCAGAGCAGCATTGCCATGTGAAATAATTAATACCATCTTAATGAAAGCTTTCAAATGTTCAGTTTCATAAAAACTGTGAGTTTCCAAGAGTTTTAGCCAAAAATGGTCAAGGTGGTTTTCACTCCTGTTAAAGGTTTTTAGATTGTCTTTAACAGCTGATATGGACAGTAATTTTTTGTATTCTCGATTAACTTTATCAGCTGTCATACCAGTCATCCAATTACTTTCCACATACATTTGCAAGGCATCAGATAAGCGTTTGTTGGCAGTTTCCATATTGATGGCTACTGCAGGGTCAAAACATGAAATTGATTTTGTCAATTTGTAACTCAGAGGTGAGCGTATCATACTCTTCGATACAAAATTTTTCAAACATTTACGGCACTCCATTAGAAAATGCAATAAATCCCGATCTGGCACACATTTCAATTTTTGAAGGGCATCCTTAGTGGCATATCCGATATCAAACTGCTTATCATACAATAAGTTTTCTTTCTTCAAAATATCTATTTCGGAAACTGATGTCGAAGACAATATTTCATGTTTAACAAACTTTTCCATTGCACTCTTAACCAAAGAAATGAAATATTATATAAAAGAGTTGAAAGAGGCTCGTTTGACTGAAAGTCCCTTAAAAAAAAGGCTCTATGTCTGATGCTAAGCACAGGGAAAAAGCTAGTTTTGGACCTAGTAGCTTAACCTTCAAAGATTCAGAAATTATCTTGAAGCTGTTACATTTAGGTTCATTTTTACCTTTCACTTCATTGACAAATTTATGCACATTTGGAAGGGTCAAAAAGACTCTTTCTGCGACTTTAACGTTCTCTAACCACCGTATTGCACATAATTTTAAGGGGAAAATTGTGGATCCTGTAATGGCGATATAATCTGCTCTTCGAGCAGGCACATCCTTCCACAGATTATACAGTGACCGCAAAAATTCAACTAGTTCCCAATCAGTGGCTCTGACACCCCTTTTGAACGCACAATGCAGTGTATGTAGTCCACAGCTACCTATATCAACAAGTTTACCATTTTCTGCACAGTTGTCAATCAAGTCATTTTTTAAGTCCCTCAAAAACTTAATATTAACATTTGGCCCATCCATTGATACTTGGATAACCTTTATTAGATCCACATTGGATAAACTATTTTTGAAGGCAGTTAATAAATCAGCTGAAGTAGTATGACCTAAGAAAATTGACGTTAAATATCTAGTTGAAACCTCCCCCTTTCCACTATCCCAAAACCTCACTACAATGTCCATTTGTTGTTTTTGTGACACTTTATTGAGACTTTCATCGAATCCTACAACTATATGATTAGAATGTGACAATAATGTTCTCACTTCACGTTCAAAAAAAGGTGCCAATCTATGTACACTCACATAAGCTGCCTTTGTTTTCTGAAGTTGTACTTTACTGGCTATTGAACTGTCAGGAAACATTTGCTTGAATAATGACATACACTGGCAATCGTTCTCTGTTCTCAATGAACTATGTTGCATTACTGATTGCATACACCATAATATTTCTGCCTTTGTTACATTTTCACTAAGAAGAAAAGGGTGTAGTGTCCGTGACCTTGGTGTTTCTTCTGTTAAAGACATTACTTTACTAATACTTTCCCCTACACTAGAAGTTGTACACACAGGATATAAAGGAGAATTAGTACTACAAACTAAAGGCTTAGAATTAAGTTCTGAAATAGAATTTCCAGCTATACTACTTGAAGCTGCACTACTACACTGTGAGGAACTTTTTTTTAAAGAAAAGTTCAAGTGAAAGGGAACCCTTTCTTATATTCTCTGAAGTTTTGTGTTTTTTTCCTGCCATATGGCTTGTTAGTGCCTGCTTTCCCATGTTACACAAGCATATCTTTGTACTGCACAAAGAACAGATAGCAGAGAACTTGTCATCTGGTGCCTCCTGCACCCATGAAAGAGCTGGATCCAGGCACCAAAGAGGACTAAATGTAGTTTTCTTAAACTTGTACTTGCGTTGTATTGCGTGATGAGGCCTAATTCACACTCTTCTTGGCCTGGATAACCTGTTGATGCATGAAGCATCAAAATATATAGCTGCAGTATAAAGTGTAGGCCTAGGCATAGTTAAAATACAAAACCTATAGTAAGATGTTCATAAACACTAGCTTTAAGAAAATATTAATTTTTTTGTGGTCATTATAATATTTTCCAATATTACTGATTATATTTAAAATATGGTCATGTAATTTTTTAATTTGCCCTATTACATTCTGTTTAGTATATCTAACATACTTTGTTTACGACCTAATCTAGGGGAGCAGGAACAAAATAAGTAGCTAAAAGTAAATTTACTAGCGTTCACCTGATGAGAATATAAAATCCACTTCCAATATAGGCTATCCCGTAGAGATTTAATCTTAGCACTTACTAGTGCAAACAATTCTTACATACACTTTGCTTAATTACCTAGACAGTGGCCTAAAGTATAAGTTGTGTGAACTACCTTTGAATTAATTTTAAAAAGTTTTTAAAATATAAATACTTTATAAAGATACTATTCCACTCTACGGGGTACAGATTAACATTTTAAGATAAAATTTACGTTATGAAAAAATTGTTTAGTGATCTATAGAGCCATATTGACCTAACTATATCTAGTAAATACTAACACAGGCCATTCGGGCAGACAATGAAATACTATTTGCCTAAACCAAGATATTAACCTTGAAGTAGAAGATAAAGTAGACCGAACTGTAGTTATAATGTTAAAACAATGTTGACTTGTCCTTATTGATATCATAAGAATTAAATTTGTCTCCAAGACAATACTAAACAGCTTTTGTTTAGGCTCGTAAGAATGTTACACTTATAACCAATCTCGTGAATAAATTCACTAATAAACCATTAAAACTATCTCTAAATTAATCTATATAATAACATTGTGTAGAATCAAAGCTATTTACTTACGTCTTAAGTTTAGATTTTCATCCTGGCGATTTCAACAAGTAGGCCAGTCATTGTTTTATAATAATTAACTGATTTCACTTGTTTTTGAAATTTAAACTTGCGTCCTATGTGTTTTGCAGGTATGTGACGCGTGAGCGTGAAGATTTTATCCCGTAAACAGCCCGCGTTAAATTAAAAGGATGCATACGCGTAGATTGATTATAAACTAAAAAATATTAACTGTGTTCTAATAGGTTTTCTAATTTTTATTTAGTGGGATTGTAGTGAACCACTTAAAGAAAGACTTTAACCAGAATGGTACAAAATTGTTGAGTATTCCTTATTCTCAAGAAATAAACTAATTCTCACACATGAGCATAACCTTAACTCAACTTTGGCTAAATACACATGGAAATTCGTACGATGTTAACAAATTCTTGCAGATGCGCATAACCATAACTTAACCTTGGCTTAAGACACACAGAGCTTCGTTTGATGTAATCAAATTCTTGCGCATGCGCATGTAATTCTACTTTGGCTACAAAGAGACAGAGAAGGCGTCTTCATATTATGACATAAGTGAATTCTCACGCATGCGCATAATCATGATTGAACTTTGGCGTGACAAATAATGTAGGTGGTGGAGAGATGACATGGAAATCATATGTTGACCTTGAGACGTGTATGCTCAGCAGCCAACTACAATGCAGCCATATATTGACTGAAAGAAAACTTTTTTTTAAATATTGAAAATCAAAATGTGTAGTTGTTAGTTTACTGTAAAAATTCCAGAGATTATATTAAATTTCCTGACTTTTCCCTGACCAAGCAAATTCCCTGACATTTCCCTGTTTCCAGGTCACTGGACACCCTGATAAATAGCAACAGTATAACATTTTTTGTAGCATAAAACAACTAGTCTGTTCACGATAGCTTTTTACCTGGATGACAGTTCGAAAATAATATGTTTAGGTTTTGGGTTGCCAACACTTGTAAAAGATCAGTTTTGTTATAAATGTAAAGATCTTTAATTACCTGTTATATATTTCATTTAAAATAACGTAAACTTAAGTTTTCTCATAATATTTCATTTTCTTAGATAATTTCTTTTTATCCAACTTGAAACAATATTTTAAACATAATTAAAAGTATTTATTTTTCATTTTGGAACGTTACTGATTTTGTGTGGTATAGTGCACATATCAATACCTTTTAATACAGGCATCGTATTAACTTGGAAAAGAGAAAATTCTTGTAATTTTTTTTACATACAATAAATTATATTATGATTATTTTATCGTATTTTGAAATATTTAGCTGAATAAAATATTTTCATCAACTGCATGTCTGCATCATTGTAAAAAACTTGTTTACCGTTATGTTCAATCACATGGGATTAGATTCATCAGTCACCATTTTGAAGCTATGTTCGTTAGAAGTTTTTGTTAAAGTGGTGTTAATATTTTTTTAAAGTGGAATAAAACTATAAATATACTTTTGTGTCCGACCTCAAATAAATATATAAATAATATTGTCCTAAATTAAGGTGGTTAACCATCACATTAATATATTACCATCTGTTTTCATTACAGTCATCCAAAGTTATAGATGTCAGCTGTTGGCTTGGTGATATATTAGGGATTACTTCTAGTAACATTTCTAGCTGTCATCCAGGTAAGCTTAGCTCGTGATTGACTTATACCAAAAAATATTCAAACTTCTATTTGACTTTGAGAATATTTCATATATTCGATTCGAGTTCACTTCAAAGTGAGAAAATGTACATTGCACACACCTATAAGGAACCAAGAATCAATCTTCATTTTACAATTTTAAACACCTTGATTCTTAACAATCAAATCCTAGTTTAAAAATTCAATATTCAGAAATGTGTAATTTTCTTTATTATAGCTAATATTAGTTATTTTTTCTTTTCACTTCAGTACCGGTAAATTGTGAATGTACTCAACATGACATCAATGTTCTAACGAGATTGCAAAGATCAGGTATGGCCTTTTTTATTTTTTATTAGCACTGCATCTTACTATCCGTTCAGGTTATACGCCAATGGTTATAGGGATCAGGACGGCTCTCTCTCTCTCTATATATATAGAAGAAGTGTACACACGTTTGTGTGGGGGAAGAGTGGAAAACCATTTTAGAAAAATCCCCTCCAGTACACTTGACAGATTCAAACCTCGACCTCCCTGTCATTGACAGTTTAATCTATTGCGAGAGTAGTGCAATAGACCATGAAACAGATGGTGACAGTATATTTTGCATTTTTTTTGGTTTGCCAGCCTTACAGTGTACCCAAGGCAAAAGTGGGCACAAATGAATGTTAATATAGTGAACTATTGGTATCTTATTTTATGTTTAAAAATGAGGTGGTGTTTTTTCCTTGATTGTTTAACACGCTTCCTCATCCCTAACACACTAGCATAGTTAAAAATTTGTCTGGACGGGCACTAAAAAACTGTGCAAAAAAAAGGAGCATAAACTGAATTAATGGTGTTCCTATCGGTTGTGGTCCACAACAAACCCGAATTTATGAATATGGCTCTTCAACTAAGAGTTTTTGAGAGCACTGGTGTAGAGGATTAGATTGAGGGAAGGACACAAAGACAAGAAGTAGTATCCATCTTCCTTCCAACATAGTGTATTTATTTAAATCTAAGTTATAAGTGTGTACTTTGTAATATATGGGTCGAATCCACTATTATACAAATCCGAATCTCCAATATACCTTCAAATCCCGAATCTTGGAAAACATTATTAAGATAAAAGGAAACATAAATTTAATCGAATAATATAAGATACAAAGCGTAACTAAATGTTAATATCCTTTCTTCATGGTGTCTACTCAACTTGACCAATAAAATTACTGACTTTCCCTGATTATTTCCTAAAATTCCCGACTTAAAAAGTATGTCAAATCCGTCTTCCCTTCACCCTCCCCCCCTCTCCTGCCATGTTATATTAATCTTTTTATACATAATAATACATAATAATGAGTTTTAAAATAATAAAAAAACATACTTTTTTAAATTTGTATTAACATAGTCGACTAGGAATTATAAAATATATTATACAGCTACAAACAAAAAGAGACAATTTGAATCACATAGTAATTTACTGATTTAATGATTATTTTTAGAGCTAGGCCACTCAAATCTTCCAATCCATGGAATCCTGAAAAGTATTCGAGATTTGAGGATTTGGTGGGCGAATCTTTCAACTCATAAATAAAGCATAATTATTTTTAATTCAAAAATTAGTCCTAATTGAAAAGCACAACTTAATCCATAATCATTGTTTTGTTGGACAAAAGAGATAAACTCAAATAATTTTTTTAAATTTTATTGTTAGGTGTAGAAAATCTAACGTGCCTAATACCCTGCCCTCGCACCTCTATGGGAATTTTGGACTCGACTATTGTAGCGCATGCTCACTTTTGAAACTTTCACCTCACAAATAATCTTGTAAATATTTTAATGAAAACATTAAAACTCTTCAAAAACTGATATTCAAAAGTAGAATTACAAATAAACTGGAAATAAAACAAATTATGACTTTTTTTAAAACAGAAATAAGAACACATTTCACACGATTTAAAGTCAGCCACAATGACGTATATTATGTTTCCTAGCCCGAGTGATGACTAAATAAACACGACTGTTAATTCTTACTACCCCACTCATTTTAATGATCTACAACTGTGCAAATAGCTTCAATTTATTTCATAAGATCCTTCTATGTTAGTTATTTTGTTGGGTTTCATGAAAAATAAATACTGTCAACAGTCAGACACCGATAAGACTGTTTATTTATGCTTACCGGCCTACGTATTGTATATCGATTGTTTGTTTAAAATCAATTCAGTTAATCTGATCACTTACTAAGCGCTCCCGAGTTTTAAGAATCAAATAATGACTTTATAATTCATAATTTGTTTTAAAATTGATATTAACTAAGAGTTGGTTATTAAAAAAAATATTATTGTAGTAATTGTAAAAATAGTCTTGCCTATTAAAATGGGAATGAACATATTGCACGAGTCGAAAATATGTTCATGTTTTAAATAGAATGTATTCTCAGAAATCGATACATCACAAGGATTGAATATATTTATTGTTTTCTACGCAAAGGTAAATAATAGATATATAAGAAAATAATAATATATATGCATTATTAAGTTCACCATTTCCAATGCATGTTTAATTGTTAAGAATGTTGTTTTAGTCTATTTTTTTAAGCTGTTTGTATTTTTATTATTGTTTTCTTATTAAAATAAATTATAATCCTTTAATGGAGATTAAAGTTGATCAAAAGGTAACTAGGCCTAATCTGTTTGTTTATTTCACATGTTTTTTTAAAAACTTAAGCCATTCTATCAATACTTTTAAAAATAACTAAGTGACACTCAAATTTTGATTTATTTTTAAACAATAATATGAGTCTAGATTGTTTAATTTGGCTGGATTTTAACCTGTATTTTGCGAGGGGTGGTTGGGGTTGATTAAAATTGAAAGCATGATTGAAATAAATCTTAATTTACAGCTTAGGCCTATATTGTATAATGTAGGTCTATTTGTAAATCATTAAAATTTCTAACAATTTGCTAGGATTCGGATCCAATATTCGAGATTCGAAAATAAAATGTAGATTCTGATTCAAGAAATAGTGGATTCGACCCATCTCTAATTATTATATTTTCTATTTTTAGTAAAACAGCAGCTGCCCAGATTTGTTGTTGTTGGTAATCTACCAAATTCCCGACATATTACCATTTTCCCCCGACCACTCCAAAATCCTTGCTAATTCCAGTTTTCCTGTATAGCAGACGCCCTGCCCTGTTTCTTTTAATCCATTCATTATAATATTCAGACATTCAGCTAAGTGTTAAATTAGTGGTCTGGGGCCTGGTTGTTGAATCTAATTTATAACTATACCGTTTCTAAAGATCCAATAAGCAGTATTTAACCTCTAAAACAAATTTCAAGTCAAAAGTTGAATTTTTTCAAGAATTTGAGTTTCATATCAGATATGTTCTCGAATTCTCAAATACCCTTAAGGAGATATTCAAAGGTCTCATCTCTACTGAGTTGGTTTGTATTTAGAACACACAATGAAAGGAATGTATGTATCTATACATATATTATATTTTTTGTAGCTTGTGATAAATAAAGGATAATTCTGAACTGTAAGAATATCAAATCTTTTATGTCAACTTATGATTCTTCCCCATTATCCCCACTGGCACAGTGGATTCCCTGGTAGTGCCAATTCTTCCTCAATAAACATATTTCAGGCTTTGTTTTAGTGAACCTCTCACTTGTGGTTCTGCTACCTCTGATCGCAGACCACATGAAACATATATATCCTAACTAAACGCATGGTACAAGAAGAGAATCTAACACTAAAAACACCTTTGAATATGGGCTACTCTTTATCAGAATATTCTCTTCCCCCTTTGATAAGTTCATACTTTTCCTTGACTTCTATGCGATTGACTATCTCATCTTTCCCCTCATCCTCTTCAACCTCATATCTACTTCTACCAGCGGTTTGAACCTAAAAAAAACCCATTACAACAAGACTTTTACAAAATCTGTGAAACCCTTTGCCCCTTTAACTGAAGAGGTGTAACTTTTCCCTGTAGACATAACAAATTCTGACAAGATACATCCTTTGGGAGATCATGATTAGGGGCTTCACTTCTACAGTGAACATGGAAGAGATATTTCCTAGTGAGAATGATAGCCCCTTCCTTACCCTTCACCACCCTTACTAACGGGGAGATCAAGAAACAAAACAATTGATGATGTTGATCACCAACAAAGATGATACCCAACGAGTGCCCAAACAGTTGGAGCGTGTAACAATAAAGATATAAAAAAACAGTTTTAAATGTGAGATTTGATGCATTGAGAAACAGTGAAATTGCAAATGATGAGCAATCAGAATTGAGAATAAAAAATGTATAAAAAAGCAAGTGTCATCTTAAGCAATAATCCTAAATAGTAAGTAACGTGTAAAAAAAATTCTGAGCAAATTAAGAATTCTGAACTTGCACATACAGATTGGCCGATTATGACACAATAGTAAAAATTCGCTAGTTTTAAGCTGTGTATCAAACGAGAGTACTTTGTATTTTTGTTTGGTGATGGGGAAACCGATTGTCTTGTCCAGTGGAAAGTAGAAGGTGAGGAGGGGGGATGGACTGGGGGTTCTTTACTTGTCATGTCAGGACAGTCTGTGTTGACTCATACTTGGTGGCTTGCAAGTGAGACAAAGTGTGACAGAGATATTGTTAGAGGATAGATTTCAAGGTCAATAATTTGTGATAAACAGACAAGGGAAAGTGTGAAAGAACGAGAGGGTGAATTTAAAAGGTGAGAGTAAAAAAAAAAATAGTGAAACTAGACTTCTCGGATAATTTTTCACCTTTATTATTTGTTTTCTAAATTTTCTAAAGATAAACTAATTCCCATATTTCTTACTTTAAAATATTAATTTTATCATCATTACTATTGTTTGGTAAAAGTAGATTATTTAAAATATAATTAATAATAATAGTTAGATATTATTTATGGTAGAAGTGAAAACAAACAAACAAACAAACAAACAAACAAACAGAATTATTGTCTTTGAATAACTTTGTGCTAGTTAAAAAAAACTGTTTTAAGTTTAATACTCACAATACTCTTTTAGATTTATATCACAGAGGTTTAAAAAAACTTACCTAAGTTGTACTTGCCCCTCGCCCTTTTTCAAATAGTTGCCCCAGCCAATTTTATGTTTATTAATATTTTTGCTATGAAATTAATCTCAAAGAAAGGATGTATTAAGGCACCTTCTAGTCCCAGGTGTCATTAAGTCGTCATCATCACTGTCATTATAGTCCTCTTCGCCATCTTCATCCTCTCCATCTGAGAACAATTATATTCCAAGAATATAACAATAAAAGAAATCAAAAGCATGCTTGCCTCTTGACCCAAGAGAACATAAGACAATGTTTATTGTTTTATATCCTTCTTTAAATGAATGTTGATCTAAGTACAATACCTCCACCTTCCTTAATCGTATGTCTTTAAATTAGTATGAATTTTAGACAGCTCATCTAAAAAAAAAAGCCAAGAGATACAATCAATATAAACTAAGTTTTAAGCCTAAAGAAAGCACATCAGCCCTGATCAAGACCAACCAACAGATTACAATTAAAAAAACAATAAATAATAAAATAATAATCTTAATAATATCTCAAGTTATCCTCTGGGTGTTTCACTGGCGCAGACACCATTATAAAGGAACTGGTATTGGTAAATAACCTTGCTTTGCCTTTCTCCTCAACCTAACAACCAAGCACCCACCTTTGAGTCAAACCCAGCCTCCCAGAGCTGTTTAACGCCAGAGTTCCCACTGTTGTTCCAATGAGCCAGGATCGACTGGGTGTTGTACAAATGTAACAATTTTAACAATAGCTATCAATGACTTAAAAATACTATGGAAATCATGAACTGCAAATGAGATGAAATTTTAAATATATAGATATAAAGAACTTAAAGTTTAAAAAAGTTATACAGCTGGTAGAGTATGAAGGCAGTTCAGAAAGTAACCTCCGTTTGGCTGTAAATAAAAACTTGCATATAAAAATATTTCATTATATACATCTTAAAACTACTGCTTTTTACTATTTTTCAACATAGTCAACATTTAAATTTAAGCATTTGTCATAACGTTTCACTAATTTACATATTCCTTCATCCAAAAATTCAGCCACCTGGGCATGTCGCCAATTTTCCACGGCATTTTGAAGTTCGTTATCGTCATCAAAGTGCTGCGACGCAAGTCATTTCTTCATGTGAGTGAAGAGATGAAAATCAATTGGCGACAAGTCGGGGCTGTAAGGTGGATGATCAAAAATGTCCCATTTGAATTACTTTAAAAACTCTTGAGTTTTTCGAGCATTGTGAGGACGAGCGTTTTCATGCAAAAACACAACACTGAATGTCAGCATACCGCGGCGTTTGTTATTAATGGCTCGCTCAAGTTTCTTCAAAGTTTTACAGTAGACATCTGAAGTGATCGTCGAACCCCGTTCCATAAATTCAACCAGCAAAACTCTCTCAGCATCCCAAAAAACCGTAGCCATAACCTTCCTTGATGACAAAGTTTGGCGGGCTTTCTTCGGCTTGCATGGAGAATTGGCATGGCCCCAAGACATCGACTGTTGTTTCATTTCGGCGTTTATGTAAGCCACCCATGTTGTCACCAGTCAAAATTTTCTTCAAAAAACCTTCTCCTTTCGCGTCGTAGCATGAAAGGAAGTCCAAGGCTCTATAAGCAATTTTGGTACCCACCAAGCACAGAACTTTCAATGGCCTAATTTATTGGTGACAACATTAAACAAAACCATATGAGAAATTTGTGGGGATTGTTCAAAAAGTTCAGAGATGGTGAATCTTCGATTTTCACGAACTTTTTCGTCAATATTCTTAACAAGATCATTACTCACAACAGAAGGTCCACTACTCCTCTCTTCATCATGAAGGTTTGTTCTAACACTTATAAAAAATTGTACCCAATGCAGCACAACACCTTCACTCATAACGTTTGGACCGTACACAGTACACAATTGACAATAAATGTCTGCTGCTGAAACGTTTTGCTCCGAAAAAATCTTATTACAGCACTCACTTCGCATTTTGCAGGATTTTTTTATTGCAGTGCTCATGTTTTGAGGTTATATCAAGCAAATGCGCGAAAGAACGAGGTTCACATTGTCACAGCTGGATGCTTACTGAATCAGAAAACACGCAGATGTGACAATGACACTCTGCGGGCAACTACTAACGCCACGCTAGAACGGCGATTACTTTCCGAACCGCCCTCATATAACTGAGAGAAGTAAAGAGTGCATCTTGGAAGCCTGATTGAGGCAAAGAGTGGGAGCAGAAAGGATCTGATGAGAAGAGGGCAGCAAAAGGAGGTGTTCTACAGATGTCAGCTCTGCTAAGGAAAATAGATTTGCCCCTGAAGTGTAATGAAATATTATATAGGTTGTATTTTGTACCCATAGTTACATATGGAGCAGAAATATGAAAAATATATTTAAAATAGACTAGGAAGGTGACGGCCATGGAAAGGAAGTATTCTCGCTGTCACCAGGAATAATATAATAGTGAGTGAAGATATTTGGGCAAGAGTTGGGGTAAATGTGATATTGGAGGTACCAAGGGTGAGATAGTATGGACATATAATGAGGATGGAAGAGGGAAAGAGCTCAAGCGATTAGGTTGAAAATGAAGTATACAGGGAAAAGATCACAAGGAGAATGATGGTGATATAATGTATGTAGGGAAAATACCATGAGAGAGATCAAGAAAGCCATGGGAGTGCGTGTTTCAACATAGCAAGTGTGTGAGTGAAGGAAGAATCATTCACTGGCACAACAAGGGAGGGAAGGGGGTTGGAGGCAAATTGGACCGTTGCCACCCTGCTCTTCAAGACACCAAATAATTTTAATAACTAAAATTATAGGAAGTAGAACTAAACTACACATCACAAAAGGTGTGTCAGAAACTTTGGTTACATTTTAAGACCAGGCTTATGACTTGATAATCAAAAGTTCATATTAAAAGTGGCATAAAAAATTTCAGAATTCCTCTTAACAGACTCAATTTTGCATAGAGTTAAGACCAAGTAACTATGACCTGACTGGAATTCAAACTGACCAATCTAACAGAGCTGCTTGGTGAACTCCTTACAGGTTTTGTAACGAGTTACATGTAATATCAATGGGTCAACACTCACCAACCCGCTCCCGGAAGACCTACACACGGCACAAACACTATCACCGACCTCCACTCACCGAAGAATTACCGAACAGACTGAGCGACATGCCCAAGCCGACCCACAGCAAGGATCGAACACGTGTCCAGCCAGACGAAGAAAGAAGAGAGTTTCGTATCCGGCCACGCGTAGCGTCTGGGCGCGTCTACATTGTTCTCGGACCATCTCCCTCCTTCGATTGTTATGTTCTCCTGCCTTCCAATTCCTTCGATCGTTCCTCCCCTCTGGGAATTATTTCTTGTATATATACGGCTACGCCGGGAACATGAGGTCACTTACTACCCCACCGACTTGTGGATAAGAGGTGAGAACGGCGACCTAGGTCTTGGGGATTATTGTCATTCATATCTAAATTCCTGTTTCGGCGTCATGGGGGGCACTCTAGTCAAAATTATCTTTTTGGATCTTAAAACTTTATTATTTTGTTAGTTGAACTTGCAATGCTATGCGCTTACCGCGGCATGTAGAGAGGCCGTCGCCCTTCGTCACCCGCCTAAATTTGGGGTCTGAGCCCAAACCTTCTATTGATAAGTATTTATGTAAATACTAGTTTATGGTCAGAGCGCCCAGAGTTTGTCTGTGCGTCCCGGGTTCAAAACCTGTCTTGTGATTCAACCATTAGTTTAGCTGTGTTTCAACTCGGCTTAATTTATCGGCTGAAATACAGAGAGTTGTTATGTTGTATAGTTTACTTTTACATTCGAGGTTTACTGGATTGCCGTGAAGCCATGTTAGTTACGAGTGTCTTTAAATATTCGATCTTTAAAACTAGGTTTGGTAACTGTTGCGCGGGAGTTACAGTTATGCCTTACGTCTTGTTCTGGGAACAATACTAGTAGGTTAAGCAGCCAAGAAGCTAAGGTCCATAAAGTTGTGATCTCGAACTGTACATTGTTGATAAATTTCAAGCCCGACACATTTAGTGTTGTTTTTTAACTGTCTTGAGGAGGTTTCATGATTGTTTACTTATGTTGTTTAATTGACTCCGATGGTTAACGGAACGCACGGTTTTGTGCCTTCTCAAGTATTGTACTATTATTGTTTTTTTACAATAACATATGTATTGTTAAACCAGGTAACATTCTTGCCTGATTCTCAGTCTTCCTCACCCTATAGATATTAAGGGGGGGTGGGGGGGGTTTCAGTTTCTACCACAGCATGGATAAAATGTAAATCTAAATTTATTTTCATAAATATTAATTAATATCGACCAATATGATTAAAGTAATAGAAAAACTGATTTTTGTGAAGTGATAAAAAAGCTTCAACTATATGAAAGCTGTAATTAGCTCATCTATAAAGAGCAAATATTATCAAATAGTTCTAAAATTCCAAATAAAACTGCTTTTTTAAACATACATATAAACACCTAATCACTCCGTTCCCTTACAGGGTAGGTGAGAAACTGTGCATAAAGCTAAAAGAAACAACAGCTCCATACTTAACCCATCCTCCCTGGCTTTCTCCATACTTCCTTAGTTTCAACACCATCCATACACCAAGTCATGAATGCTCTTTTACTCTTAACACTCTTGATGTTTTTCTTTTTCACACATTCATCTACAACGTTTAACCACATCTTACATCCTTTTGATCTACACACTTTACCTTACCTTAACTACCTTCATATATTTCTTCATCATTCAATTCACACTAATCCTCTCAAAATGCCCAAACCAAAGACACTTCCTTCACATTGACCTATTGGATTCACTTTCAAAATGCACTCCTTCAGCGCCCATTCATTAATAACTTTGTCCATAAGAGTTTTTCCACATACATTTCTTAGACATCTCATTCCAACTGCATTCACCTTAGTCCTGTTTTTCTCCTGACAAACACACGCTTCACATCCATACAAAAATGTTGGTGTGAATACACTTTTATTTACTGCCATCTTTGCCTATTTTGATACTTCTTCATTCTTTGCAATGGTCCACATACATCCAACCACTGAGATACATTTACTCGTCTGTCAATCTCCCCATTTATATTTCCATAAACATATTATACACTTTATTCAGCCTTAATTTACTAACCAATAAATTATCTATCAATTTAACACATAAAGGCTACAATGCCGCAATATTATGATATTTGTGTTAAAATGTGTGTGTGACTACTTCTACTATAGAAGACAGAAGAAAGGAAGAAGATGTCACCTTTGTGCATTGGACTCTTCCCACATTTTTCCTCTTTCCCTAGGTGGGCTTTCTTCGTCAAATTTAGTATTAATAGTTTATTTTTCCTTTTTCTTTAGTTTTATCAATTTCCTTTATTATAAATTTAACATATGAGTGATTTTTATTATATCTACTATGTAAAAAAAGAATTTACAGAATTAAATTTATCAAATAGTTAGTGTAAGTTACCAAAGAATTCCAAATAGTTTTTTAAGGCATTTAATATTGGAAGTATTTCTCTGAAAAGTAAATTTCTGGTTGTGCCACTGGAGTGGTGGAAGATGGAACAAAGGAAAATTGAAGCATTTTACAAAACTGAATTTTGCCGCAAGCTGGATAGAAACAGTTCCTAATCATAATATGCTATTTCCATTTGAATAACTTATTCCACAAATAGGACAAAATATGGATGCATGCTTAAGGTAATATTGTAACAATACTAATGTCATACCTTCCGCATTGTTCTGAACAGGTAATGATTGAGACTGACTGGGTCCCGCTGGTTGGTCCAAACTATTTGGTTCTGCCTGTAATGTTTCTTCAGTCTCCATGGGTATGGCTGAATTTAATAACATGTGTTTTAAACAAAGAAAAATATTGCCATTGTTTGGTTGGTTTGAAAACAAAAGCAAAATGACACATACTTTTTTTAATTTACAAAAATATAACTATGATCTACAAATATAATCTGGTATTCAAAATAGTAAAAACTATGGTATGAATGGAAGAAGGTACAGGAAAGAGATACATATACTACCAAATAAAATAACAAACACCAAACTTTATTGAAGCAACTGAGCAAAGAAGTAATGGCTATTTCTTGAAGAATATTGATCATTTCTGTTAAATCCTTTGAACTAGGTTTAATTATAATGCAGTTTTTTAGGAGAGCGCAAAACAAGCAATGGAACTTCCTAAATGAGGAAATCAAAAACGCTTTAGTGAGAAAAAAATAAAATGGTTAAAAATGCATGTCATCAAATAGGAACTTGAAAAAGTGATTAGGCCCTATCAAAGAAAGGACAAACACATGCCCATGGAATAAAGAAATATGTAATACATATATATCCCAAAGGAGTACCTCTGTTCATTTTACCTCAAAAAGAGTAAAGATATTTTATATATTTTGTCTTAGTTTTTATGTTATATATAATTTTAATTTCTTGATACTAAATTGAGTAAAGGAAAAATATTTTATTTGGCGGGCCATTCTTATATTTAAATTCTTAATGCAACCGCTTAAGCAAAACAAAATTGGCCAGGCTTAGTTTAAGGCGTCGCTCTCGAAATAAACTAGACTGCTGATGATGGAGAGAGTGAGGTTCAAATCCTGGTCAGCTGCTCTGAGGATTGTTTTCCTAAAAGGTTTTCCACTTTCCCTTCATGAAAGTGTGGGTATACTTGCTTTAAATTGAACCTTCATCCCTAAAACATTAGTGTATAGCCTGAATAAATAGTAAAATACGATGCTAGATAAAAATGTTTTTGTTCCTATTTGCATCTCCAAATGTTCCTCTATGATTAAATATTCACATCCTTTAGATTACAATTCCTATGGTTGTTATTCACGTTTATTGTTCCTTTTACATGATCCTATCAATGTGTTCTATCATTTTTTACCAATTTAAGTTTTCTTACTCTCGTTTTTTGGGCACTAATATTAGGAAAATATGTTAATATCACACAAATAAAAGTAAAAATACTAACACATACTCCAATATTTCGATGCAGTGAAAGCATTTACATATTTAACCATGTATGCGTTGGGGTTTCAACTTTGGTGTGCGCTTTCTTTTCTACAATTCTATCATACATTTTTATTTACTATATATTATATTTTGCTTAATACATATAAGTATTTATTTTCTAAAATATAAAAATAATTTTACTCTATTGGAAAAAAATATACTTTTTCTTGAAAATCTATCAACCCTAAAACCAAAACGAGGACTTGGAATCTGAAATTTAAAAATTCCTGCACACTACAATTCTATTTAATAAATTAATAAAATTCAAAGAAGTTACCTGCGTGTGGTGAAATAGTGTGAGGATGCAACTCTCTGCTGACTTCATCGCCTACTCCTAAGGATATGGTGGCACTGGTGGAACCCTTATCTGAATACACCAGCGAGACGGTTGGCTCGCTACCATGCCTGTTCAACATGCACATTTATTTATATTTTCACATTTTATAATAATTAAATATAAGATTGTTCTTTTGTGTTTTTATCTTTTTTTATATGAAAAATAAATATTTTTGAAAATGAAAGAATATGTGTAGCTGTGAAGTGATTGAAAGATGGAAGTGAGGAGAGAGAAGTTAATTTGTTTTCTATCAAAGCCTAACCTATCTTTCTCAGTTGATCTCGGCAAGCTTTTCAAGGAGCTCCCATGTATCGAGTTGGTTAAATAAATATATCATTTTAAAATTTAATTACATAAATAAATTAACAAATTGGTATTAGGGTTATCAAAAGAAGGATTGTTTTTATTAAATAGAATTCAGATAATTTAAAGAAAAGGTTTTAAGCTCTATAGTAATTTTTTTTAAATCATTAAAAAAATTAAGCTATAATAATTAAAAATGATTAATACTCTGTGAAATCTTGATCTACAATTACCCACATTATTTGGCACAAAGATTAAATGGCAAGCTTCTATAGTTTGGTTTGCTGGTGAAGAGGTGAGGGTTTAAATCTGGATTGAGGGTACTGAGGATGTTTTCTTCTGCATGGTTTTCCATTCTCATTCCCACAAATGCAAATATATCTCCTTTAAATTTCACCTTCCTCATGGTCTGTCTGTTCATCCCAATAGAGTCAATACAAGGGGATAGCTTGGGCGTGTTGTAATATGTTTATTTTCTAACTATTTACACTATTGTTTTTCATTTGCTCTACAAATAGCCTGTATTTTTATCCTTTTCAAGAGATCACTGACCCTTGATATTATCGAGTAGAGTAATTCATACCTTTCGATAAATCCTTCCCTCATCGTAGAAAGTTGATCCTGAAGGTTGCTGATATTCCTTTTAATCATCTCAGTCCCTGGTGATAACATTACACTAGAACTAGACGATGGTGACAAAGCAATGTTAGTGATATTGTTTGTACTTGATATACTACCACCATCACATGCAAGTCCATGTTGCGAGAGATCCAGCGCATTATCATGAAGTGGTACAGCAGAGTTTTCGATAACCACAGCTGTAGAAGTACCAGAGTCTACTCCTTCATTAATATCTTCCACCCTTTCTCCTGAATGGATAGAGAGGGTAGAAAGTTGAGGCACAGAGATGGAAGACGAGGTAGAGCAAGAATTTAAGGGTATTTCTTCAAATTCCTGCTGTTCAACTTCTTGACTAGACACGCCAGAAGTTTGGGTTGAGTTTGCCTCTGGTAGAGGATTGCCGGCGGTTTGCCTATCTCCTGTGTCTTCCCCGGTGCCAGAGAGAGCCGCTCTGGTGGCAGGATCATTCAACATGCGAGACAAAACATCTGTCATGCGTTGCATCAGCGTCGCATGTAGGGTGGGCCGCGCTTGGGCTATTTCTAAAAGAGAGGGGAAATAACTGCAATCAAGATCCTGGAAATAAACAATGATAAAACAAATGTCATTCATTAAATTTGGTTGCATGGGATGGTTTCATGCGTCCATTTAAAATAAGTTACAAACAAATTATGAAATAAAAGAGGATGGTAAATATTACTTGAAACCATCTTAGTATGATCCAAGATTGTTAAGGCATTATCCTTCTTTCAGCCAAAAGCCCATCAACTCTTAAGATGCATTGGTTCAAATCTTGGAGGGATAAAAATGTATTGTTTATATTATATAAAAGCAGGTAGAGGGAGAATTAATTTCTCATCCACATGCGCTAATGTTCTCCACTTGTGTATTCATCCAATGTAAAAACAACAATTAATTAAAACAAGGGAAAAACAGATGTAAAAAGATGGACAAAAAGGTTAATAAAATCGAAAAACTTTTATTTAGTGATGTGAGCTTTTTCAGCTTTATTTAAAACTGTAACAAATTGACAGTTAATTCTGTAATTGATGCTTCATAAATATGAACTAAAATTTGCATAAGGTCCTACAAAAATAATGTGAAAGTTTAAAGCCATTGGACTGAAAATTTATTATTTGAATACAAATGCAATCTTCAAAAGATATCATTATAAGATAAATATATTTTTTTAAATGGAACAAATAGTATTGTCTGGCCCATATTAAACTTTAAAAGCGAGTACACTGCTGTCTGAACTTAGTTTAAAACCAATCTGTTGATTAATGTTTTTGTGCATTCCTTATTCAAGTCCTATTATATATAAGTTGAAATATTATATGCAATATTTAAAACCATCCAACATCCAAGTTATGTTTCCCTAATGTATCCCTAATGTACGCCAGCATCCAAAATATGTCACTTTGGATAACTGCAATGAAAACATATTATGGTAATGTATGAATATGATAATTAACCATAGAAATTTAGGCCAATATTATTTATATCTATTTGAGGCTGGGCACAAAGCTTATTTATTGTTTTATTCCACCTAAAAAGTTCCCATTCACAGCATTTTCATCAAAGATCTAATAAATATAGGTTCAAAATGACTACCGACGAATTTGATCAATCATATGATGAAAACAAGTAATTTATAATGATGCACCCATGCAATGGATAAAAATATTTTTTCAGTTATATATTTTGAAATACAATAAATAGATAAAAAATAAAAATTGTATTTTTTATATATATATATATATATTAGAGATGGGCCACTCAAATCTTCGAATCCTCGAACCCACCGAATCCTGACAAGTATTCGAGATTTGAGGATTCGGTGTTTTACTGGATTCGATGATCAAATCCTTCACCTCATAAACAAAGCATCATATGTTGAATTCAAAAATTACTTAGTTAGGCCTACTTGAAAAGCACAACTTAATCCGTAATATTTATTTTGTCGGACAAAAGAGATAAACATTAATACAATCTTCTTTAAAAAAATAAAAAGTTATTAGGTGTGGAAAATCTTACGTGCCTATTACCGTACCCTCCCACCTCTATGGGAAACCTGGACTCTACCATTTCGGCACATGGTAACTTGAAAAACTTTCACCTCACGAACAATCTTTTAAATATTGTAATGAACACATTAAAACTCTTCAAAAACTGAAAATCAAAACTAGAATTACAAATAAACTCGAAATAAATAAAACAAATTATGGCTTTCTTTTAAAAAGAAATAGAATACATTACGGATGATACAAAGTCAGCCTTCATTACACACGATATAAAGTCGGCCGCCATGACGTATATGTTTACTCGCCCGAGTGATGATTAAAATAATGATACTGTTAATTCTTACTACCCAACTGGTTTTAATTATCTACAGCTATGTAAAGAGCCCCAATTTATTGCATACGATCCTTAAGTTAGATATTTTGTTGGGTTTCATGAAAAATAAATACTGTCAACAGTCAGACAGCGATAAGACCGTTTATTTATCCCTATCGACCTACGTATCGTATATCGATTGTTTGTTTAAAATCGATTCAGGTAATCTGATCACTTAGTAAGCGCTCTCGAGTTTTAAGAATCAAATAACGACTTGCTAATCCATTATTTATTTTTTAATTGATTTTAACTTAGTTTTTATTATTTAAAATAATATGTTATTGAAGTAATTGTAGAACTATTCAAACGTAGTCCTGCCTTATAAAATGGGAATGAACATATTGTAGTCAAAAATATGTTCGTGTTTTAAATAGAATGTATTCTCAGAAATCAATATATCGCAAGAATCGAATATATTTGTTTTCTACGCAAAAATTGATAATGGATATAAAAGAAAATAATAATAAAACATACTTAAGCATTATTGAGTTCACTATTTCCAATGTATATTTAATTGTTAAGCATATTGTTTTAGTCTTTATTAAAAATATCCGTTTGTATTTTTATTTTTGCTATCTTAATACAATAAAATATCCTTTAATGATGATTAAAGTTGATCAAAGGAAATATAGGTCTAATCTGTTTATTTCAAAGGTTTTTTTAGAAACTTAACCCATTCTAACAACACTTTTAAAAATAACTAAAAGACACTCAAATTTTGATTGATTTGATTTTTAAACAATAATATGAGTCTAGATTGTTTAATGGCTGGATTTTAACCTGTATTTTGCGAAGGGGGGTTGGGGTTGATTAAAATTGAAAGCATGATTGAAATAAACCTTAATTCACAATTTAGGCCTATATTGTGTATGGTGGGTCTATTTGTAAATCATTAAAATTTATAACGATTTGCTAGGATTCGAATTCGGAATAGAGATTCGAAAATAAAATGTAGATTCGGATTCGAGAAATAGTGGATTCGACCCATCTCTAATATATATAAAAGCATTTTATCTTTTCCAAGTAAATACAATACATGTATTGAAAGGTATTAATGTCAAGGTTCTTACACACATATGAAACATAAATTTAAGGACTTTATAAGGACCAAAACTGTGATTTCTCGTACTGCCAAAAACTAAACACGCCAATAAAAAAATTATAAACCATACCAAACTTTTAATAGATGGGAAACAATAACTTTTCACCAAATTTAATGAATAGTTAAGACTATAAAAATAGAAATCTAACTTTGTTGTCACTTACTTCACTCTCCTTGGTTTATTGGTTAGTGCAGTCATTCTAGATCAGTATTCCACAAGATGAGTATGAATTTCATAGTTTAACAATGTTTACTGCTGGCACATGCTTTTCATTTACTGTATTTTATATACACGGTATTTTATATACAGGAGTCTAAGCATGAATGTTTGTACTAACAATAATTAAAATATCAGTTTGTATAGGTCCTAGAATCAGCAGAACGAGTAACAAGCAGTTTAAACAAAAATATATTGGGCCAAATAACATTTGAATGTTTTTATATCCATTTAACCTATCAGATAGCTGCTTGTTGATGTCAGCCAGTGCAGCAGTTTTTTCTCTTGCTGTTCTTCTGAAACTGTTAGACTTCGACACAAATGTTAGATTTCCTGTTGTTTCTGCTTGCTATGACAGTTTAGCAGCAGATTTGGTAAGTGTCTACATCAGCCTGAGGCCTTTGTTTTTTTGCTTTGAATTCATCTATTTCTTCTGTGAAACTTTTCCTTTTTGAATTCTTCTGTGCAGTTTCTTTACCTCTTCGATTCGCCTCCAAATAACTTTGCCACTTTTGTCGTGCACCAGCAACTGAGATAACCATGTCTTTGGTTATTTCAATACTAGTAACACCACCAACTGATTCAATTTGTTGACAAATTATTCGCTGTGCAATGAGTGTGCGCTGTTGCATATTTTCCACCTCTATTTGCTTGTTTACAGAAAAACCTCTCTCAACTGCTGCTTGAGCATGAGATAGAATAAGTACCATTTTCATCACTCACCACAATTTGTCATATTTTGTTCTAGGCTTTGCACAAGCATATAACAGTGACTCCAAACAATTTGTCCCAGGCTTAAAATTTTGAAATTCAGAAGAAAAGTAAAACTCTACAATAAATTCTTTATATGATGAAATTAATGCATCACAATCAGTTTGCTGAAGTCTTTTAGCCTCTACTAGTATCTTAAACACTGACACAAACTTGGTTGCACAGTTAGTATTCACATTCATATCTCGAGGATCCATACAAATAAGGTTTCTCACAATTGAGTACTGTAATGTACACTTATGCAAGATTTTCTTTACTGTTTCAATAAGAAAACCACGACATTCCATTCGCACTTGAAGAACATCCTTTCCTTTAACAATGTTTTTGTGGAGCAAATTCTCAAATCTGTTTTCTGCAGCGGATCCCAAGTTTATTTTGGTCACTGGCAGCTGGTTTTCTTTTTTCCCTACTTTAACTTTAACTTTAACTTTAACCAGTTTGTTACTGGTAGTTGCTTTATTTATTTCATCTTTTTTAATGAAACTCTCCATTAAGTTTCTAAGCATTTTCAACATGTCTCTTTTCAGAAATGGAAGCATTGGCGTATCAGTTTGGTACATTGTCAAAAAAGGTTCTACTTGTTTTGCAATTGACTGAAATATTAATAGCTTTATAGGAAGGAGTCAATGAATCAGTGGTCGCTTCTTTCACAACTGTAAAGGATTTGGTCATTGGGTTGGGAAGTTTCTTGTCAGTAACTAATTGCACATATTTAGTCACACGAGGCCACATTTCAAGAGCGCGTGGGCAACAGTTGAATTTTCAACCCACCTGATGGCACAAATTTTTTTGGGAAAGACACTGCTATCAGTTACTTTCATGTAATCTTCTCTTCTCGCTGGTGTGTCCTTAAGTAAGTAATAGAGGCTGGATAAAACTCGCTCCACATCCCAAGTTGATGATAATGAGCCATGCTTAAAAGCACCATGAATTATATGAAGCCCACAACTGCCGGTATAAATTACTGCCATGTTTGTGTCTTTCTTCAATTGATCACACACCAGGTCATAAAATTTCCAATTGAAATTTGGACCATCTATGGATAGTTGCAGTAGAGACTGTTTCGGAAGACCAATTTTCAGAAATCAACTTTTCAAAGGAAGTGAACATATCTTCTGCAGTAGCATGGCCCAGGAAATCTGAATGGATGTAACAAGACCGCACTTTATCTGCTTTCCAGTGGTGGATGTGGTAATCTAACTGCTATTCCTAAAGCTTTCTATTGAAGCTTTCATCGAATAACAAAACAAATCAATCTTGTTTCTTAAGTTTCTCCATGACTCCATAAGAACACTCCATGAGAACAGACTGAAAATAAGGAGCAATGCCAAAACAACATATATATGCACATTTTGTTTCTCCCAATCAAAAACATTTTGCAATTCCACTATCGAAAAACATTTTTTAAATAATAGTCCGATATCTTTGCATGATTTGTATGAATAATGACTGCTGCATACTTTCAAGGCCCAAATAATTTTGGCCGTTAGAGTTTCCTGTCCAGTTAAGAAAGAGCTTACTATTTGATGTCCTTGTGGTAGTGGTTCTGAATCAGGAGCCGTAGAACTCGAAGATTGCTCTGATAGTATAGAACCGAGAAAATAGTGAATTCCTAAAGGATTTTTTTTACATACAAGACTACGATGTTTTTCCCATTCATGTGACTTGTTAAAGCAGATATTCCCATTTTGGCAATGTCAAATACTGAAGAGCATATGCTACATCTGGCTTTGTTCCTGTCTGGCACTTTTACAAGCCATTTATTAAATTTGGGGTTATGTAACCACAAATCATTGAAAGTACAATTTCCCGGCATATTGGCACGTAACTAAAAACAAAACAAAGCATAAGGCGATTTCCTGCCATTATGTAAGTTTCTAAAAAAATGTGAAATAAACAAATTAGGCCTAGTTATACATGGATTAACTTTAATCATCATTAAAGGATTATAATTTATTTTAATAAGAAAGCCAAAATAAAAATACAAACCGATATTTTTAATAAAAACTAGAGCAACATGCTTAACAATTAAACACACATTGGAAATAGTAAACTCAAAAATGCCTAAGTATGTTTTATTATTATTTTATTATATATTTATTATTTACTTTTGCGTAGAAAACAAATAAATTTGAGTCTTGCAATATATCAATTTCTGAGAATACATTCTATTTAAAACTCGAACATATTTTCGACTCTAATATGTTCATTCATTTTTTTCTCAATACTAAACATCTGAAGAGTAGTCAAACTTTAATCCAGCTTTTGGAATATTTCGCATCGTTCGATTCAACTTTAATTGAAATTGCAAAAATGGGCTTCACACAACCCTAAATATTTAATTTTTTAATTTTTATTTGACAAAATCCAATTGTATTATTTACCCTAAATCAGGATCTCTACCTTAATATCATATCCTTTGCAACAAAATTGAATGCGTAGCCGGATACCACTTTTAAGGACATTGAGGACAATAATCTACAGTAGCCCCACGGCTTCTTTGGTGCTGACTGACAGCTCACAGCTGACTTCTGACAGCTGCTAAACACATGATTTTGCAGATCATATTGTTCGGCGTAGGGATACATAACTAGGTCTGGTCACTTTTCAAAACTTTTAGCTGTCAGCTGTGAGCTGTCAGTCAGCACCAAAGAAGCCACGGGGCTACTGTAATAATTCTTGCAATAAAGCACTGTATGAAACAAGAGGAAAAGTAAAATATTTCACCTCCTCCTCGTCGCCCGCCCTCTCTTTCTGGCCTTGCATTAGGACCAGTGTCAGACCAGTCACCTCGCAGACGTAGCCGTCGCACTGGAGGTGGTGAGCGCTGAGAAAGCTTTTTTCCTTTTTCCAAACGTGGAGACATTTCCTCCATCGAAGCCTTCAGTGGCACAATGCTATGATCCTATAGAGTAAATTATCATGTTTAGACATTTATAATATAGCCTACATAAACAGTGTTTCACTTGTAGCTTATGATTTATTAATGAGCTATTAACAGGTTTGGATGAAAATTATATCAAAGAGCTTTAATATTGGCTCAAAACCATTTTAGTGAATAACAAAGAAAACACTATTGGATGTACCTATTATGAAAAAATCAATATTAGTAGGGTTTCCATGTTTAATTTTAATTTTTTTTAAAACTCGACAAGGAAAGTATGCTCAAAATAAGTTGAAGCGTTTGATTGATTTTTTTCCTTTCCAAGAATTACTACTAAAAGGACATTTTTAACTATAAATAGATAATTAAATAGCAGATTAGAAATTCTCAATTAGTGAAATACTTGTTTAATAGTGTAGGATGATTACAATAATCTTGATGTATGTTATGTTGATTAAGTGGAACCCTTGTTTTAATCTTATTTAAAACCTTGTTAAAAGCATACAGTATTACCTTGACACTGAAGAGGTAGAGATGATCTGAAGAGTAACTGACAAGAATGTCTTCTCCTTCGGGACTGAAACAAAGCGATGTGATGCGGTAGGATCTGTCCTCAAATTGGGGCACAGTGAATGAGCACAGTGGCCTTAAGGCTCTTGTGGACTCTGATCCTCCTGAAACAAGTTGGTACTTTGTATAATGTTGTCAATGAAGTTACTTAAAAAACACAAGATTAAGTTATAAGAGATAACTTTTTTAAAAACTTTGACTTGGCCTAAAAAAAATCCCACTTTGATAATTACAAAACTTAGTCAATTAAAATATTGGCACATAAAATACTCTATTTATGTTCAATTCTCACAATTTTTAGTCATTTATCTGCATTGTAAATTAGTTTATGTATGTACAAATCTAAAGTAAATGAACTAAATATTATGATAATAAATGGATTTATCAGCTTAGAAGAAAATAATACAAATTGTGCAATAAAACATTTTCTATCTGATTTTAGTAAATAAGTTTAAAAGTACAATATTTTCAAAGCCATTGCTGTTTTACTTTAAATATCTACTGAAAATGGCAGAAGATCCATATTATATTATTTAATTTTATTTATTATACACTAACAATTGAATTAAAACATTTTTGGGTGATTTTTAATTAATTTTATTAACTATAAGGTGCTTGTACTATATATTATAAGTTTAAGGTACAATATTAAAATGTCTCGTCAAAGCCCTCCTAACTTAACTGATCGAAGTCTAACCATTGATTAAAATTGGAATTGAGTTTTAGAATACTATTTTTATGTGCTTGTCAAATTAAAAAAAAAGTGTTTATTAAAGCACAAGATTTGTTTCAAGTCTTTTGATTGGCTTAATTTGACCACAGATAATATAAGCAAGTCCATGGAGCTGTTCTGAAATTAAATCAAAGCAAACCATAGTTGGTACCATTTATCATGTCAATTCTTTGTAAGGTTATCTGCTACCTATTATTGTATTTATTTTTTGGCTATATTTGTTGAAAATAATAAAAAAAAAGTGTTAATTTTAGAAAAAATAAGAAATGTTACTAGAAGGATTATTAGGTCTTAGGACCTTTAAAGTCATCATCATCCAATGTTATTATTATTATTATTATTATTATTGACGCGTCTTACTACCTGCTCGGGTTATACACACTTACGCTAATGTGTAATTGGTAGGGTGAGTGTGAAATGAAATGGAGGACCTACAGTTTAACGTGGAATCCGAACCACGGTGGAGGCCTGACATTCCCCACATTCACAATTTTCGATTAATACACGTCTTGTCAGAGGTGAAGCAAGGGTTTGGTAAGCAGATAAATCTGTGCTGGGACCGAGGATTGAACCCCGGAATCATTCAATGAATTACTCATTTCAAAGGATAAATAAATGTAACCTCACTTTGATAATAGCAATCGTCTTGAAAACAATATGGAGGAATGTTCAACGTTGTTAATGTGGACATTTTGTTTAGTAACTGGAACAGTGTTAAATCAAAAGTAGTGGTTGTTAACATTTAACCTCATGTTAAACCCAAACAAATAGAATAATGGGACATTGTAAAATTGAGCCTAACACTTTGTTGCACAATTAAATATACATACTCTAAGTCATATTAAAAAATATACTAATAATACACATTGTATATAGTGATAAGACATCTTTTGATTTAGGATAATGTATTAGAATAACACACCTTTTTTGGATATAAAATTTTTTCTCATGGTTTATGTTTTACAAGCTGCACCTATTCTTGAGTGGGCACAAATTTGTTTTCAAACTGTGTTTAAATATGGATCAAGGCTCATCTTTTAAAGTTGCAACAGTGCATCTATTTGCATCCTTTAGTGAATCAAGACCCGGGTCCAATGAATAGCCCTAATTTTCAAGGCAAACTAGGTTTCATTGCTAAGCAAAGGCTTAGCTATATTAAACATTATTATTGGAATAATCTGACAAAAAAAAACCCAAATATATAAGCTTGTTTACTCTACCATACCTGAGGCCTTGGTTCCTAGCATGCGTCGGTCGAACATACGAACTGTACTGTCGGAGCAGCCTATTGCCAATTGGTAAGGGGCAGTTGGGTTCACAGATAGCGCTGTCACTGCACGCTGACATGTTATCATTATGTCCTAAAACATATTAATCTTAATGTATCTATAACATCAAGTGTTTTTTAAGCTCTTGATTTCTTTAGATAAATCAGGTAGATCAAGATTTTGAAAGAACTGCTTTTGTTATGAAAGGTTTATTCCAAATTATTTTAAATAACTAGTTAATGAAATCTTAAAGAGCATAGCTACAAACTTAACTGTCCAAAATAAACTATAAAGCAATAAGATTTTGTTTGAATTTTTATTATCTGTCACTAATAGCTTTTAGATATGCTTTGTAGCAGCATTTGACAAAAAAAACAGACAATTTACCTCTTTGCACTGTGGTTTATTACATCTGTCTTTGACTCGAAGGTCAAACCATCTCACTGTGCCATCCTCACCGCAGCTTAGAAATGAATGTGGATCATTAGGTACTGTGATTACTTCATATGTAGTCCCGGAGTGACAGTTAAACTGGTTATAGAAGGTTTCATCTTTCCGCATCAAGTCTGTGGAGAATAAATGAAGCGTGAATGGGACACTTTTATGAACTAATTGCATTTTATTTTATACACCAACATATTAGTGTTTACCTCATCTTAATGTCCATACTGCCTATTTGCATATTTACATTGATGACGTAGAATTTTAGAACAAATTGTGTGGAATGAGTGGGAAATCATTTAGTTAGAACACTTTAGTACTGGGATTCAACAACATTTTGAAACCTTTCTTGGAACCTTCTTTTTGGTTGTTTGTTGTTCATCAGACCTTTTTAACCACTTAGTTACTGGAAGCGTGCTAATTTTGGTTAAAATCACTGGTTAGGAAAGAACAATGTTCAATGCCAGATTATTGAACATTTATTAATCGGTAATAGCTGAAAGCCTTTGTTAAACATTTAAGGTGTACATGTTCGTGTAATGTTACAATTGCAGCTGATCTATAAAAATCAATGTCTGATACAACTGTTTTGTTTGATGTGCAAGCAATCACTATCATGATCGAATGACCCGAATTCAGTTAGTAAAATTATGTGAGAGTTGAAATGTAGTCCCACCCGCATGCAGCCAGAGAACAAGACCACATGACCTGCCCTCTATCACCACACACGGCTGGCCCAAAGTTCAAGAGCGTGCGGTGACGGTAGTCACGTCATACTCTAAAATTTTAGAAAACATTCTACATGATTGGTAGTCAAGAGAATTATATAAGATAATATTTGATTTTTTTAATATATTGGCTTATATAAGATAATAAGAATTATTAAATAATGTATAGTGAAATTGATAAGTAGAAAAATGTTTACAAAATATAAGATATGAGATATCAAAACATTTTAAATAATGTGGAACACTTTAAGAATAAGTACTATAACCATATTATACAATATGATAACTCAACGAATATGTTAAAATAAAGTATTACATGGTAGAAATTAAATCATCTTTCATATTTTTCTAGCTTAGATATTTAGATTTTTACATAAGTCATTTCTCTGCACATATAATTTCAATTTCTTAATATCAACATTATAATGTCTTTCTTTCTTTATTTATGTTATACTGCCTTCTGAAGATAGAATTCACATAATGAAACATGTTGAGAAAAATTTACTAGGTGGTTGGTCTTTAAAACAAAAAACCAGCATAGCTTCTAAAGGATCAAAGGACTAAATACACTTTGGATACAATTTAAAAAAAAAAAGTTAATTCATTTTACCACATTCTTAATCCTTAAAATGAAGAAAGTGCAAGAGATTTATCCATTGTTGAGCAACCACAATAGCCAAGCAAGTGCTGCAAGAGTAATTCTCCTTGGTGACTGTTGACCTCCTCCCACCCTGGTGACTTTTGACTTCCTCCTAACCTGATGACTTGACTTCCTCCTGCCCTGGTGACTGTTAAACTACTTTCTCCCTGGTGACCGCTAGCCTCCTCCCACCCTGGTGACAGTTGACCTCCTCCTGCCCTGGTCCCTGTTGAACTACTCTCACTCTGGTGACCGCTAGCCTCCTCCCACCCTGGTGACAGTTGACCTCCTCCCACGCTGGTGATTGTTGACTTACCCCTACACTGGTGACTGATGAACGCCACTTACTAATTGATAACAGCAGTTTTCAGGTATGTAAATTCTAACTAACCATTTTATTTATGGCAAATAATCTTTAGAAAAATGTGAATGGAATGATAAAACTGTAAGATGTGGACCATTGACCTCCTACTACCCTGGTGACCGTTGACCTCCTCCCACCTTGGTGACCAATGGTTTCTTTTCTTGGTGACCATTGACCTGCTCTCTACATGGTAATGATAACAATTATTGACCTCACTCTCTGATGACCAATGACCTGCTCTCTCCTTGGTGACCATTTAACTATAAGTATAGTTCTCTTTTTTCATAATGAGCCATGTAAAGTTAAATGAGAGTGTTATATTAAATTTGTATTTTAGACTAATATTAATACCTTTATCTGAGGAGTTGGGTTGAGAAAGAGCTCATTAGCATAAAATAGGGGTGATAAATGATTACATACAATTGTAAACAGTGACATGAAAAGTATAGTTGGTGAATGTAGCTCATTTACCAGTGAAGAGTATGATGCCATCCCCAGAACAGGAAATAACGTTGTTGTCTCCAGTGTTGGGCAGGAACTTCGCACTGAAAATATTAGCTCGATGACTAGTCTTGTAGTCTGTTTGCACCTACACAACCCCAACACAAATACACTGGTAAGTTATAAGAGAAAAAAAAAGTATTACTAAATTATTTGTTAACATTAAACTCAAACATCTCTAGTCTATGACAATATACTCAAAAACCAAAATATGGCACATACAATCTTAGAAAACTTAATATCCAAGGTCAAGAATTTAAGTTTCCTTTATTGGTAGATTTTTCTTTTCAATTCTGATTCTTTACTATTAATTATTTAGTTACTGGTACTTTAGAAAATATAAATACTAAGTGCTATTTTTTTAAAGATTTCCTATAGTAAAAACTTGTATTCAGTTAAGAGCTGGCATGCTTCAGTGACAGCATGGTCTAGGCCGTTACTCTCAATAGACCGGCCTGCCAACGATGGTGAGATCAGGGTTCGAATCCCGGCTGGGTGTATTGAAGTTTTTACCGAAATGGTTTACCACTCTCCCTCCATTCAAATGTGGGTATACTTATTTTACATTAAACCTTACTTGGCATTTGACAGTAATCCCTGAACCAAGATTAGGACAGACAGAAGAAATGACAAATGGTCAAGCTAAAAAAGAACCTTGCTATGCTCGGTCAACGATTTATTTTAAAGTTATTATAAGTTATTAAGGAAATTACCACAATATATTCCATTCACTAACTAAACTATCATCTCTGATTTTTACTTTCTCATAAAGAAATTATTGTAATCGTGAACGTGTTTGACCTCAAAATTATGATTAATTTTTACTTTTAGTGTGCCCTTAAACCCAATAGTGTGGGTCTTACAATTAGGTCTGCCATGAAACCAACCAATATTAGGTAATATGTGGGTAGCTAATCAATTTTTGAAAGTGTGAATTAAAGACACAAAATAAATGTCTGTACAATTAAAAGAAATTATATATATCTGTAGTGTGTTTGTTATAACAATATGTGTGTTTTTCCAAATAAAACTTACTTAGGGGTAGTTAACTAAAAATTTATTTTTTGAAAATGTTGTTCCAATCTTTAATATACTACATGAAAGTTTGTTTGAGTCATGTTTTATATAACTTATCTTTGTATAAATATTCAGTTTTGAATTTTAAAGTACTTAAGATGTAGCCCTTTACATTATATTAATATGGTATAATAAAATAAAACCTGCAAATTTAATCATAGTTTTCTATAAAGTGATCCTAATACTAAACAAACTATTAATTTAACACTAAAAAACTTACTTTCCCTAACTTTTCAAACCAAACTACACCCTTGTTTTTTTTATTCATCAGGTCTTAGTCCTCATTTGGATTGTACACACACATGTTAATTACACAAATGGTGAGGTGGTGAGGAAAGAAGATGTTATTTTCTTTACAGGAAATGTGCCCACATTTGTGTATGGGGTGAGAGGTAAATCACTAAGGAAAAATACCCTCAGTAGATCTGCCTGGGGTTTGATCCTTGATTGACCAGACCCGATTAAATGAGCTTGCTATTTAGACCTTCTGACCACCTATGCAGGTTTGTTTGCTTTTAGCTTTGATAAACATTGGAGAAATGTAAGTTGAATGTTAGAGGAAATAAACATGCGTTTGTGTCGAGGAAAAGTTGGAAGCCATTTCATAAAAAACAACAACGGTATACCTGGCATGGATTTAAGTATCAATCTCTTCTTCAAGAGTGTGGGATTTTTCAAAGGTAAATATTGTTTATAATTAGTAGTCAAATTACTTTTAATATAGTGTTTGTCCCATTGTATAAATCAACGATGGTGAAACTTTACTGACCAGTGTGCTATTTGATGACTATGGATTTTGAACTAGTCTAGTGTGCCATCTCTTATTTATGTTCATTTATGAGTATGTGAAAATAAAAACTTGTTGAATATTATGACTAGTTCATATCCAATTATAAATATTAAAAAAGGAAAATGTATTAAGTTGGCAAAGTGATTGTCTTAGACAAAATCAATTTCAATAACAAACAATGAAAATGACATCAGTGAAAATAAAGACAGTAAATTGATTACAGTTAATGTTAAAATCAAGAATTTACATGAACTGTTCCATATAAGTATGAAACATGTATTTTGCTATCTAATATATTTATGTTCGGTTTATAACTTGTCTTAGCCAGCATACAAGATGCACTCAAGTACAATCCAAGACCATTTATAACCAAAAACTTAGTAAAATCCATTGTGACATGACACTGAATCACACACCCGTAGAAATATTGACTTAAAAAAATAATAGCACATTTAAAAAGTCTTATTTAGCCATTTTATTTTTAGCGTGCCATCTAAGCCATATCCGCATGTCGATGGGGCATGCATGCAATAGATTTGCCATCCTTGGCTTGCCTGGTTCTGCAACTACTCAGGTTTCACGAGGGATGCTTAAAAATTATTGCATTTTCAACTTGAAACATATATTTATTGCAAACTATTTGTTTTTTTTTGTTTGTTTTGTATTTCACCTAACAAGGTGACCATTAGCGAATGGTGTTGGCTTCTCCATCCCCTTATTCCTCATTGGTAGCTTCAGTCAGAAATGTATCCTGAATAATCGATATATCCAAGTTTAGAAAATAACTACTAGTGCTCATAAATATTTTTTTTAGACCTGCTAATTAAAAGGCTGTTTAGAATTTAAATCCCACTGAATCTTAATAGACTAATCTTGGTTTTTAAAATCGTTTAAACTAGTTTACATTCCAAGTAACTAAAAAAGAGTTGGATGGGGTGTAATGTTTCAATTTTTACTATTTAGTAATATTCATTAGTTTGTTCTTTGTAAAGTTAGCTGGATAATAAGCTTGTGTCAGGTAAATTAGTTTTGTCAATCATCAAACCACATCCACATGATATCCCCTGATTCTATTGGATCATACAGTACACTAATATCTGAACTAATAAATCCTCACTCAAAGACCCTTACTAGGAATAGAACATGAAACCAACAAAAGCTTTAAACTAAATTAGTTGAAAAATGACACCTGAACTCAAGAACCAAAGTTGGAACCCTTGGCTAGGTGTGATTCCTATGTACAGGTGCCGTATTTCAACTAATTTATATATATGATCAGTGACTGCCTTATCCGTGTCCTAAGATCATTCCAGCTTCAAATATTCTTTAGGTTAAATAAAAGAACAACATTTAAGAAATATGATGTCATACTTTTGGTCATGGAAGATATAACAGATTCCAGACCAAAATCTACCAATTAGTGAAAGGTAACAAATCTAATCCCACAGTGATGCATTTACAGGTCTCACCTGAATTTGAACATGTAAATAAGTATACCACCAACTGACCTATGTACCTAGTGGCAAATTTAATAGCCAAGAGTAATTTACCAGACAATGACTAAGAATTCAACACCTGACTGACCTTATAGTTGTAGCCATTGGTGACAACTAAATGCTGATCGTCTGATCCTGACAAGATGTACTCCCCGGTTTCGTTCCAGCACAGCGAGTTGACACAGCCGTTATGGACAGGAAGTCTCTTTAGGAGCTGAAGACGCTGAATCATCTCTTTACTCCCTGTTGAAGAAAAAATAACACAACATCTACTAAATTTTTACTACCAATAATGAGTTGTTTCTCAGTAGGAAGATAAATATTTAAATGCCTGTCAAATGAAAAGATGGCTTACATTTTGCTTACTAGGAGAATGTTTTCCATCCGTTAACAAGTGATACATTATTAATTTAAGGTATTTTTACTTTCTCATATAAAGCAAAAGTATTGTGATTGTAAACATTTTTAACTTTGAGATTGTATGTGATCACAAATAAAAAAAGAGTGGATTTTACAATTTTGTTTGTCGTCATGTCTTTCTGTCCATGAGCCTGGATCTGAAATGAGTGTATGCATTTTGTTTTAACTCTAATTAGATGTTATATGGCTATACCTCGAAACATTTTTTTATTTTGACCCAGCTCTTAAATTAAGGGTGTTTTAATGGGGAGTGCTCTTTGAATATTCAAAAATTTTCTAAAGCGGCCTTAACAATTTTGCTCAGTATTCATATCTGGGAAGTGTTTGACAAGACAAGTAAAAATGTATAGGTAGTGTTAGAAACAGAACTTGAGTTGGCATTGGTAAACATTGTTTTGCATTGCTTAGAGACTTTTGCAAATAAGATAAAGATTTTTACTATTAAAATGGTAGATTGAATTATATTTGAAGATTTGAGAAGAAAGTGTTTAGTGTTCTCTGTATCGTAATTTTCCTGTATTGAAAATAAACTATAGTCATTTTTCCGTATCAATTTGTTCATAAAATCTGGCGACCTTGACAGGACTCAGTCGGAAAAATGAGTTATATTATCAGTTTGAACAGGAAACGTGGTGTAAATCGCAAAACTTTTACAAAAGCAACAAATTCACTAAAAGCATTGTTGTAGATGGAAGAAATGGATATAATCACGATCCAAGGAAATTATATGTTGCTGAAAAAAAAAGGCTCACCTCATACACAGTTTGGATCAGGAGATCTTCCAACACCTCATAGAGACTGAGGTGAGAGAATAAGATCTGATCAGTGAGGTAGAGGTAGTGTACGACTACGAACATAAGTGCCATGTTTTAGCAGCAGCTGATGCTGTTCAGGAAAAAAGAACATGAAAATGAGGCTCAGTCATCTGTAACTACCAACCATAATTTAAGAAGTAAATATTGTCTTCCAAAGATTGAATTCAGAAAATTCAGTGGAAATTTACAAGATTGGTTGGGTTTTTGGAACTAGTTTCAGAAGAATGACAAGAATCAGGAGTTAGATAATGCAGATAAATATGAATATCTTATCCAAGCAACTTTACCGGATTCCAAAGCCTGTGATATTGTTGACAGTTTCCAGGCCACTGGAGAAAACTATCCCAAAGCCATACAGAAACTTAAATCATGCTTTATAAAGATTCTTTATTGGCAGAGGTTTACACTAGAGAATTGTTATCACTAATGAATTCCAGTAGCGTTCCTGATGTCTCTTCTCTGTATGATAAAATTGAAACTGGCCTTAGTGCTTTGAAGAGTATAAGGGTAACTTCAGAGAAATATGTTGTGAGGTTGTTCCTTATTATAGAATCATGTTTGAATACATATATGATACGCGCTTGGCAGAGGAGTGGTGGAGGAAAATAAAATGAGCCTGAAGAACGTCCTAAGAGTTTGATGAAGTTCCTGGAGAATGAAGTAGAAGGGGAGGAGCGGATCAAGCTTGCTGTCAAAACTCCACATAAAGGTACCATCACTGCTAGCCCTGATAAGTCAACAGATAGGAAGAAAGATTCTGAAAGTTACAATGAAGATACATTACCTTCGGCAGCTGCTCTTGTGGAGTGTAGTCCTCTGGTAGCATGTATATTTTGTGATAGGTTTCATGTTAGTGGCAAATGCTTCTTAGTAAAGAAGACGACTTTCAAGGAAAGAATCTCCCTTTTGAAGGATAATAAAGCACGTTTTCTTTGTTTGAAGACAGGTCATATTTAAAAAATGTTCAGAAGTTAAAATGTGATTTCTGTAGTAAAAGACACAACAGTCTAATGTGTCAAGACTCAAAGCATTCAAGCTTTGAAGGTTAGGATAGTTCGAGACACCTCTGCTGCGAGACCAGAGCAATGTTTGATTCTGGTAGTTAGCGATTTTATATTCTTGAATCAGTGGTGTAGTTACTGAAGAAATACAACATTCATGCTATAGGATATTTTTGGAAAGTTTAGGGAAACCTCATGCATGTAATTTTGAAGGCTTGGGGGAACAAGTGATTGCAGGGTACTATTATTTTCAAAAGTGTTCATGGTTGAAGGAACTTAAGGCAAAGAAAATACAGATCAATGATATTGAAGGTCCCATTGAGGTATTAATAGGAGCTGATGTGGCAAACATCCAGACTAATCAACAGTCTTGTTTGTATTGAGACCCTGCTTGGATGGACCATAATGGGTAAAGCAGTTTCCAGTGATTATTCTGCTACAAACAACTTTGTTACCTTTCTCTATATAAGAGATATTTCCGTGTAAAACCTGTGGGAGCTAGATGTACTTGGCATCAGTGATCCTGTCTGAAGAAAAACTAAAGATGAAGCAAAAGCAGCAACAATGGAATATTTCCTACGAACTTTATATATAACTGAAGAAAACCGGTATGAAGTTAATTTGCCTTGGAAGGACAATCAAGCGTTTCTTACATCCAACAAGTTCATGGTTGAGAAAAGGCTATTAAACACTGACAATAAATTGAAAACCCTTGGACTACATGAGAAGTATGGTAATATTTTTTACCAAGTGGAAAAGGGACAAGATTATTGAACCTGGTTCAGAGGATGGGGGTTTCAAGCACTATCTACTTCATTGCGCTATAGTGAAGGTAACAAGTGTGACAACGCCTGTGCGCTGTATTTGTTTGATGTCTCAGAAAAGGAGTTTGGAACCCCTTCTCTAAATGATTGTATGATGGTCACAACCTAAATGAATTGATCCTGGCTATCCTTCATAGATTCAGGGAGAGGAAGATAGGAATCGTTGCAGACATTGAAAAAGTTTTCTTCTGATAAGTATTCATGAAGAAGAAAGGACTATCTCTGTTTTATGTGGTGGAATGAAACCGAGCATATCTATGAGATTTTTAGACACACAAGAGTGGCATTTGGCTTAACTTGTAATCCCTTCTGCTTGTTGGCAGTTTTGAAGTATCATTTAAGGAAATAAAAAAAAGTGTCAATCCCCTGATCATTAAGAGACTTATACAGAGCTTCTATGTAGACAACATTGTCACAAGCATTGATGGTGAATTAGAAATAGATCAGTTTATCCAGCAATCTAGTGAGGTATTATCTGAAGGCAGATTTAATTTGAGAGGATGGCAATTCACACAAGATGAGGGAAAATTTGCCCTCTCTCTTGTCTTAAGAATGTTGTGGGATCGGCAAGATGATATGTTGCTTCTGAATGTGGACTGGTTGAATAGGTGTAATGTAGGAGAAGTGACAAAAAGGAATTTTTTTGTCTCTTACGCAAATAATTTTAGATCCTGTGGGAGTGACATGTCACGTTACTCTTTGTGCAAAATTGTTGATTCAGAGGCGATGGAAGAATCGCATTGGATAGAATACAATGGTAGATGAAAAACTCAAAGCCGAGTTTCTCAACTGGGTAAAGGGTCTGCTTCTGCTGGTGGAAATCAAGATTCCTTGGTGATTTGGAAGAAGTTATTGTGTACAAATTCATGTATTTTGTGACACCAGTCAACAGGTTTATGCGGCAGTTGTTTTCGTTAGATGTGAATCCAGTGATCATCACACAAGTGTGCAGTTATGTGAACAAGATCGCGCGTAGCTTCCATCAAAGAAATAACTATCCCTAGATTAGAATTGTTAGCAGCTACAATTGGTGCGAGGGTGTTAAAAGGTGTGCTGGAATCTACTTGTTTGAAGATTCTTGATGTTTTTCTATGGCTGGATTCTTCTACAGTGCTGACTTGGATTTGTAGGAATGATAACTGGTCTGTTTTTGTAAGAAATCGGGTGAATGAGATCATAACTTGACTGATCCCAGTCGTTGGAGACATATTCCAGGTTCAATCAACCCAGCTGATTTGCCATCATGTGGATGTTCTGTTTCTCAGCTGGTGGGTTCCCGATGGTGGGAGAGCCCCGCCTGATTACACAAATCACCAAACTGTTGGCCTCAAGCAGAACCTGTGGATGACAAAAAAGACATACCTGAGGAGATGAAGAAAAATGCAATGAATTTTTTTACTATAGTCGACGATGCTTTACCGTGGTATGCAAGATATTTTTCAAGTTATTGAAGAATAGTTAATCTAATTGCATGGATTATTCGTTCTGGAGGAATTGTGTACGACGAGAGAAGATTTTACAAGAAAACCTGGAAGCCAGTGAGCTGGATAAGGCTGAAATTAGACTCATTAGTTTCATTCAAAAAGAAAGTTTCCATGTACCATCTGATAAACGATTATCCTCGCCAAATCCTTCTGTGGAAGACATTGTTCTCAGATTTAAAACAAGACTACTCCTTAGAAAAGATATGAAGCTGTTCAGATTCCCTATTATTCTCCCAGCGCACCATGTTGTTGTTTACCTTCTCATCATGGAAGGGCATGTGAAACAAAATCACATCAGAGTACAACTTCTTCTTAGTCACCTAGGACAACGTTTCTGGATTATTGGTGGGAGGAGAATTGTGAGAAAAGTCATAAGTCAGTGTGTCAGATGCCGGAGGCATGAGGGATAACATGCTTAGATAGCTCAAGCTCCTTTACCCCTAAACCGCCTCAGGGAGGCATTTGTGTTTGAAGTAATAGGGGTTGACTTGGCGGGTTCTCTATTTCTGAAAGATGAGTGTAAAATATGGATTGTAGTTTTCACTTATGCTGTCTACCGCGCCGTACATCTGGAATTGATTACATCTCTCTCCATCGAAGCTTTCATTCAAGTTTTCCAGCATTTTGTATTCTTCTGTTATTTAATCTGATAATGGCATCAACTTCACCGGTGCTAATTATGCTTTTCAAACACTTTATTGGGAAAATATTTCTAAACATAGCTCGATTGAACGTATTGATTGGAAATTTAACCCCCCCCCTCCCCCCCCCTAGTGCTCCATGGTGGATAGGCTTCTGGGAAAGGTTAATAAGAGTATTAAACAACTCTTGGAGCGAGTTTTAGACAAGGCTTGCCAAACTTTCTAACTTTCCAATAAAGGCTTACTCTTCTCTGCAGTATAAATGCTGCCATTATCTCTGCTCAACAGTGAGAGGATGTTAGAAACATAACTTGAGTTGGCATTGGAAATATTGTTTTGCGTTGCTTAGAGATTTTTGAGAAAAAGATTAATATTTATACTGTTAAAATGGTAGATTGTAATACATTTGAAGATTTGAGAGGAAATATTGTTTAATGTTCTCTGTATTGTGATTTTTCTGTATTAAAAATAAACTGTATTCACTTTTCCATAGCAATTTGTTAATAACAGATAGTGTAAAATGGGATGAAGTCACCTCAATGGCTAAGCTTAAAATAATCAACAATTATACACAATATTGGTTTATTCCTTCTAAGGATTGATTAGTTATTAGTGTACACAAAATATTGTTAGCCGTAGGCCTACTCAGTAATGTTATAAAAATATTTTTAATGTGATTTATTCCCTTAGACAGGGTGAATATTTAGTTTGTGTTTTCGGTAAGTATATGAGGTATAGTCGGTAAAAGGTATTAAAAAATGTGTTTGGCCATGTTACATTTAGCATTAAATTACATTACTCTAATAGAATAGTAAAATGCTATCAATGTTAATCGAAAAATAAACGTTTGTTTAAAGACTTTTCCAATATAAATTGAGATGTACTTTATAAAATACATTTCTATTTTATAGTATTTGTTTTACAATAAAATATATAAAGAACTTTGAAATGGACACACGGATTAAATGTCCAGCTCATCCAATCTAGTTTGCCATTAACGTCTGGATTCCAATCTTGGCCAAGTGTATTGAGAACAGTTTTTATAAAATAGTTTTAGAATCTTCTTTCCTACAAATACCTTACTCATCTTTATTCCAGTTATGATTTTTTTTTATCACACCACATCCTATTACTCGTTTGGGCTCTCCGCACAAAAGATATCTCAAAATTATAAGTTCTTAAGTGGTTTTAAAGGTCTGCCATCAACATCAGTGGTGTTGGGGTAAAGTGTTTGCCTTAAGACTCGATTTTTTGGGCTCAAACCCAGCCAGAGTAGTCATGTTTTTCTTGGGCAATAAAAATACACAACTTCCTTCAAAGGGGAAATAAATCCGCCGATCCCATGTTGATTGCGGTATGTAAAAGAACCCTGGGAAGTATGTGAAAATACCTTTCCAGCAAAATTGATAAGCCCTTTCACTCTCGCTCATAGAAATTCTTGTGTGCTGATATAATCTGTTGGTTCAGGAAGTGCATATTAAATACCTCAAATAAATTAAAATTAAATGGAGGCATGCCTAGTATTACATTTATGATTTAGAGCCTTTTTTGCATCTTCAATCTTAGATATGTCTACTTTACTATACTTCTTGGATCGAAGGTAAGGTTTGTAAACTTGGAGCATGTCAAACCAAATCACACCCTGCAATTTCAAAAAATACTATTTTAGCCAAATAAATAAAAGGATACCAACTTTTTCCAAAACATTTATGAATCTATTAACATGGAATATAGTTAGAGTTAAAACAATCCAAAAGAAAATTATTAACACAACTTATAATTTCCTACAAATACAGTTTTGGAAGGTTTTTTTTTTAAACAAATGGAGGTTAAGCCTATAGCCGCCAATTATTTGGAGTTTAAAAACAATTTTTCAAAAATAAATTTAGTTTAATTAATTTAGTAGAACCATGAAGTAATGTTGCGTAAATAGAAACACAATGACAAAAAACTGTGGGAAATATGAAATTCATTACTAACTTTTGACCCTATTTTCCCCATTTTACACTACTAATTCTTTTGGGGAGAAATTCATTTAAGTTGTAGGCCATATCCAAGAGAAACCTTTTTCCACTGCAGCAGCAAAAGCATTTTCATGACACCTGTAGTACGTTAGTAAAGCGCTTGTTGGCTTGTCCTTTTATGATCCACCCATTCATTTCTGAAGAAGAAAATATGATTATGTGCCAATCGATGCTCTAGTACAGAAATAAGAATCATATGAGCTGTCGAAAAGAATTGAGATAGAAATTGATGAGTCAAGAAGATATCTATAAAGGATTTTGTTAGTGCCAATACAAAACAATTTTTTGACATCCTTGCTCTCCCACAGTCATACTTGAAGAAACCTCCATCATAATGGAATTACAGTGATGATTAAAAGCAGTGTTAGAGATTGTAACTAGGTCCTTATAGCCATCAACGATTTCACAGAAAGAGGGGTATCCTTGATGCAAGACCAACACAGCCAATACCACATCAGAGGACCAACATCAATATGTTTTACAAGTTGTCAAACAGCATCATTCAAAATATCACAACCCTAAGAAGGAAACACTGAATGCCAGCAAAGGTAAAGTGCCTGCTAATTGGTGTTGCTAGTAAATATCTTTGGTTTGAGAGATTATGCTGTTAAAGTTACTTTATTAATATATTATCCAAATAGTGGTGAGGTGTTTGCTTAATTATTGTGGTGTTTGCGCTACCCCTAAATATATTCTCATAGAGCTAAAATTTTAGTATATTAATTAACTCTAATTGAACAAATTAAGAGGGTAGGACCTAGTAGAATACCTTTTTTATTTCATCCTATATAAATGAGGACCACCCTAATGCATATATTAAAATTGCTTTAGTAACTTTAGTAACTACCAAATACTGTTCTTCCTAACAAAATAAGGGAGCTTAGGCTATCTCTGTATTAGCATGAAAAGGGGAATGTAAAATCAAATATAGAAAACTACCCAAGATTCAAATCATGTAACTTTACTGAAAACTTGTAACTTTTTGTGGGTTAAGTATGTACAGATTAATCCAATTTTTAGCTTTGGATACCTTGGTCTAAGATGAGTAGGTAACCCAAACGAAGATACAAAAAAAAAGGAGTAGACTAGTAGACTAAAAGTTGGACAGAAATAGCTTCTCTCCTAAATTAATATCTTTCATATTTCATGGGGGGAATACTATAAATATAAACTAAGCATGTTTTAGTGGGAAACAAATTATCATTAAATTTAGTTAAGATTCATATAAACACATTGCTTAAATAAATACATACACATGTGTGAACATGTGAACTTAGTATTTTCCCTAAAGGAAGAATTCAACAAATATCTCTAAAACATTAACATAATTACTGCCAAATTGTGAAAATCTGTTTAAAATCATTTCACATAAAAAACAATTTTGGCTAACCTGCCAAAAAGAGATGACCCAAATAAAAGGTTATTTTCATCAACCTCGGAACACTCATAGTAGATTAAATTGATCCTATAAGTTGTATTGCTAAGATTTTAAACTCCATTTATTTGGTATTAGAATAATGACACCATTCAAAACATATTTTTCGCCAGGGTCAATTCTTGGCCTATGCCAGCGCTGCCTCCACAGGGGGGGCCCTAAATAGCTGGCCTGTTTTTTTAAATAGTTAAAATGAAGAAAAATATAAAATCAGTTGTTCAATTAAGAATACCCATTCCAGTGGTACAATTATTATAGATATTAGGCTTAGTGTTTTTTTAGCACGCGTCTTACTACCCATTCAGATTATACACCTATGTACTAATTACACTAATGGTTGAGGGATTAGTAGGGAAAACTGGAGAGGGATGGGACAGTGAGATTTAAAATAAAACTGTTGGTGCCACTTATTTCATTTCCCCTCCAAAGGATGCTCTTGTCATCTAGGCTATTTAGTGACCTTTTTGGTTTGGGAATTTACAATAAAATTTTAAAGTGTGTTATTAAATTAGTATATTTAGAAGAAAAGGTCTGGACATAGCAAAAGCAAGTAGCTAAATACATTAAATTATACTTTAGAATATGAGGTATGTATACCAAACTTGGAATCTTGGAAATATTATTTATATCTTGTCAAAATATTTAAAATATAAAAATAGTTTGCATGGGGAGGCATGGGATGGCTTTGTTCCATCACTCACATTTTTAGGTCATAGTAGGCCTATGATATTTTATATAGGCATTCTCTATAAGACTAATATATTAATAACTTTAAAATAAGGTAAGTCTATTAAATGCATGATTATTTTTAAAGTGGCAGCATTAAGCCAATTACCGAGTCGAAGGTGGATGCGTTATCTGTTAGCTTGTGACCTTACAAAAATCATACATTTGTAGCGGACAATTTCCGCACGTCCATCATGGACTCTGTCTTAAAATATGACTGAAGAACGACCCTGGGCGCAGGACGATTCATGGATAGCTCAGTGGTTAGAGCATTGGTGTACTAAGACAAAGGCCCTGGGTTCAATTCCCGTGTCCAGGTGTAATTTTTAAATTTTCAAAATGTGATATCTATATGGAGAATCCCTCACTAAAAAGCACAAATAATAGCTTCGGCTAGGCCTATTTGATTTTTAGTGAATTTGCTAGGAGGTTCCTGTTACACTACAAAATATGTATTAATGCATCCAGGGCCTCCAGAACAAAGTGATTGACCTGGCCAACGGGAAGTATCAGTGATGGCACTTAAGTTCAACAACAGAGATAAAATAATATTTTGCCAGTGAATAGTGACATTTCTTTTGTAGACAAGTCAAATAGTTGGTATTCTTCCAAATCCAAGAATGGTTCAACAATGTAATAGATTTAAATATGTGTTTGATAACTCCCTTAGATGTGTGTTTGAAAACTAGCACAAAATACATTTTGAACAGTTATGTTGTGGTAAATTTGTAGCATAACATTATCTTCCTCTCAAATAACAGACTGTTGAGTTTTATATTTACAATGTTGAAATAATTAAATGAAGAACCTATTATGGTTATACTCATACATATCATATTGTAAGAGACTACTAGGGTTATTTCTGTTAAGGTCCAATTTAAGAGTGTATTACAAATGTTACGTTACTTGAATACTGATCAAACACAATACATATTAACCACACTATCAGACATTTGATGAGAGGCTTATATCAAAAGTGTCATGGCAGAGAATTTTTAAATGAAACCTGTAGACCTATTCTTGTCTTTACAAGAGCCTAAGGGCTATATGTGGTAGAGATGTTCTGTGCTACTTTGAAATGTCAAATCTACTAATAGAGGTTTCTTCATTTCAATTTATCATTTGTACTGTAATTTGGTTTGAAATTTGAACAAAATAAACTTAGTGAGCAAATTAACTATACATACAAAGATGAATCAGTTGTGGAATCAAAACTGGAATTCCAAGTTGAATTTTTTTAATTGCTTGGTTGATGTTTCATTAGAATTGTTGGAAGAAAGGTATGATCAACTTAAAAAACCTAAGATAATTTTGGGTGTTTTCTAAATGTCACAAACTGGAAATTAAAACATTAAATAATTGAAAAATCATTTCAAAATGGAAGTAAAAAGTTCTAGATGGCTTTTAAAAGGATAAAAATGGATTCATTGACTTGGATGGAGCAGAATAATTAGCCTTCGAGTTATCAACTTTACCTAAACTGATTCCACAAAATATCACGACACCATTTTTTTAAGGTATTGGAATTCTTACACCAGATGGGGCTTGTAGAAGTTTTCCCCAATAGTGAGGTAGTCTTGCAATTATCACTTACTATGCCAGTAACTGTAGCTTCAGCAGAAATAAGTTTTTCCAAATTAAAGCTTATAAGGCATATTTAAGGTCTACTATGTATGACAAGAAAGATTTATAGGACTAGCCACTAGATTTATATTGAGAATAGCCTAATATCAGCTAAAGAGTAACAATTAGATGACATTGCATCAAGATAAGTGGAATTATACAAATGTAATGGAAAAATTAAAATGATATGATCTTTGATATAAAATCTATAGTATATGCATGTGCAGCATGTCAATCAGACAGATTGGACAGCTACAATTAAAAAATCAATATTTTTATAATGTATGCAAGAAAGAATCTATATTAATATATTTAATGGAATCTACCTCGAAGTTTATTTTCTCTGACTAGATGCAGTCTAATAAAATTACATATCTCCCTACATTCAAACACGTGGTTGGTCAAAAATATTGTCTTTTCATAAATACTGTAGTAGATATCAAAGAAGAGGATTAATATTATCATATTTATGAATAAAATACTTTGACGCATACCCTTTCCCGTTGGATGATGGCTGATAAAATTACATACGCTTGCCATGCTGTCTACAAGAAAATATAGTAAAGTACATCTATATCACAAATTCTCATAAAACTATTAACTGATCCTAAATAATATAATCACACCAGAGATATTTAAATAGAAGATGCCTTGATATCCACTCACCCGTTCAAGATGCTCTTCGATCGATTGGCCACTTATTTGAAACACACAATTTTCAATAATGGCTGCCACACGTGCTATCGTCACTAGATCTATTGAAGAGAAGAAATGTATACGGACGTCGACGCAGTGACCTACTGCTCATAAAACTCTAACGGTGAGCCAAGGAAACTCCCCCCCCCCTCCTTTCCCCGCAAGTGGTTTTCTCTTGTTAATTTCTCTTTCTCCCCGCCTTCGTCCGTCCTTCTCCTTTTCTTCATTTCTAAATTTATCACTCTCTTTACTTTATTATTTTCGTATCAGGTTGAGACTATATAAAGAGCTGCTCACAGTTTCACGACACAGACCCATTCTACAGCACCAAGCGTCGAAGGAGGAAACTCTGCACCATCAGTAACTAAGAAGAGCGACATCCATGGAGTTTGGGTCGTCAGATCTACCACCATAGCGACATCCATGAAGTTTGGGTCGTCAGATCCACCACCTTGCTGGCTAGGACGTCATGCCCAAGGTATTTAAGTATCCTTCAGCCGTCGTCAAGTCCTTAATACTTGGGGTCTAGTTTTTGTTTAGAAAACTAGACAATGTAGATCTAGAAGTAATTTAATATTTTTTCTGAAGAAGCTTATTTGTTTTAAAATGATGTCAAATGGATAGTTAATCCATTTAAAGTTTGGTTAACTTCAAGATGGGGAATCTTTCAGTTAATTCTTTAAATATTGTGTCTTGTAGTTTGAAGGACTAGTCTGGTTCTAGTGACTTAGTAAGTCAAGTCCTGGCCACTTTTTATGTGTCCTTATGATACTGTCGTTTTGGGTCAAAGTTTATCATGACGCCTTGTACGTCGTGAGCATCAATTCAATTTATGGATGGCTACCGCCAGGTTGTCTGTTTACTTTTCTCTTATTACAGTTCAGTTAATTGATATCAATATTTTGGGTTGGTCAAGTAGTTACGCTTCACGTACTGTATTAGCTTGGGTGCACAACCCAAGGAACTGCACTAGAATCATAGTGGGGTTCACGCAAATAATACCCCTTTTCTTTTGCCTTTTGATTGACTCCCATTGTTTGAGTTGCTCTTAATGTACTTGCTATTAGAACTGTATGTACTATTGAAGGCTCTGGCAGTACCAAAGGGGAATATGACCGGCCATAGTACCCTTTTTGTTGACACCTGTTTCTTAGCCATCGACTGCTGTTATCAACAGATCTTTCTAACTATCCTAAAGGTTTAATGTATATTATTATGAAAGCCCAATCAAGCAAAACTGATTAAAAGTTTCATGCATATCTTGTTCACTCTCTTTTTTAGTAATTATTTAATTGTTCTCCCCTTTTTAGAAATACTTCTACCTGTGGTCTTGGCGACTGCACTGCCCTTGTAGCCACTGTCAATACTTCACTATTCTCAAGCCTAATTGTTTGAATCAAACTTCAAATGTATAACCATCAATGTTATTGTAAACCATTATTTGTTATCTCTGATTTAATTAATAAACCTATTTATGTTGTTTAAACTAATTCTTTTCTATTTAACTTTCACCATGTTTATAATGACACAATATTAGTCCAGTAAGGGTAGTACTAAATGGTTCAAACCCATTAAGGTACACATGGCCTATAAGTATTTTTATTCATTCCCAAAATAATACATCAATCTATAGTCTCTTTAAATAATTAGTTCGAGCTCACATGTTTTAAGCAGCGCGTCTTACTACCTGTTCAGATTATACACATGTGTACTAATTATGCTAGTGAGTTAGTGATAAGGAAGGTTAAATTTAGAAAAATTGTACCCACATTTGTTTAGAGGGAAAGAGTAAAAGCCATTTTGGAAAAAACCACCCTCAGCATACCTGATCAGGATTCAAACTCTAATATCCCTGTTATCAACAATCTAGTCTAACACGAGAGACATCTTAGACTATGCAACCACAAAAACAGGTTTGTTTTATTTTAAAGAGGATATAAAACATAGCTATCATATGTTTTTGTTTAATCCTAGCAATCCCAAGAGGGGACGGTGGTGGGGACGAGCCCACAATTGTATCTTTTATAGTTTTAACCTACTAATATTAATCTGAATGAACTCAACTTTCATGTAGTTGTCCCCTCCTAGACTCTTATTTACGGATCCAGACTATTTTTGTGTTTTAATTAGTAACATTTTATCAACAATAAATTGTAGTTTTTCTTATGTAGGGCGACTTGAAACACCCTCTCCCCCCCCTTTTTAGGATGATTTTAAACATAATTTCTTAACATGATAAATTTACATTACATTTATATTTAATTGTATCTATCTATATAGTTTATTTAAAGCGGGTAATTTTTCATATCAATTGTGATATCACTCTATATTTATTTACTGGTCAATAATATACAGCATTGCTATGCATAAATTGTTTGTATAAAAAACATTAAGAAAACTCTAATGTGCACAGACAATTGTGAAACTATTATTTTTTTATTATTCTTTACACGTTAATAAATAATCAAACATATATAATATATTCATAAATAATGATAGTTATGCATTAATCAATAAAAATGTCAAATAAAAAAGTTGGGCTCAAGGAGCCTCCCTCTAGGTAAAACCTGGGACAAAATATAGCATAGAATTGCTAGGGTTAATCTGATTCATATTTTCTAGCTTTTTATAATGCAAGTGAACAGCTCAAATCTTGTACAAAAAAAAACCTTTGGGGCCAACATCCTACAGTTATCAGAGGGCCCCAAATTGCCTCAAAACTAGCCCTGATTTTCATACAATTTTATAAAATATTATTTTAGAAAATCCTATGATAAGGAAATCAAACAAATAATAATTTAAAAAAAAACATTGTAATTTATAAAATCTGTTTAAAATATTAAAATGGTTTGTTTTTTTCAAAGCACCTATCACATATTGAGGTCCTTAACTATCACCTGAGGTTATCAAGGTATAGTAAACTAAATGCTAACTGCTTGGCGGTTGCTCCTTGCTGTGGGTAAATTTCTTTCAGAGTTTTATTGGACAAAGCCTCAAACTATCTAATTGGTTGGCACAGTTACGTGGTTAAGTATACTTAGTGTCTAAGACGCAAATATAATTTCTTTGGACCAGTGTCTGCAGGCCTATGAATATGGTGTCTGTAGAAAGGACTTAATTCTACTATATTAATTTTGTTTGCATTGGAAATGTGACTTCATTGTGTGTGTGTGTATGATTAAAAATAACAGTTTATTTCTCATGACATGACATAGAAAAACAATTAAGAATCCCGCCTTCTTTGCGTACTAATTCCAATAGTTATTTCAAATTATTTAGTCTACTCTACTGTAGACTACCCATCAACTTATAACACTTTACTTACTTTTAGTGCTGTTGTACAATTTTATACGAGTCATATCGGAATACGGTTGGTCATAAATATCTTCAAATATGCTTGAACGAGCTCTTCGCTTCATGATAAAATTATGTATTATATCAAGTAGATTTTAAAAGAAACAAACTTAACACCAAAACAGTAGTAATTGCGTTATTTACAATCTACTTTGAGCAGATTTTAATTTTTTACTAATTTTATAAGATTAAACCAAAATAATTTAACAGCTTAGTACTAAAAACCATTTTCATGAAGATTTCACTTGGCACAGCTATTTTGAACACACATACAATCCCTCAACATAGCTAAAAATAAAACATAATAAATTGGCGGCCATCTCATCTGATGTGAGACGGTCAGACGCAGATGACCAGAGCTGAGAATACAAATATCAGCTGTTTATCAAACAGTCCCTTGAGTTACTGATAGTGATAAGTTTACCTCTACACACTCAAGGATAGAATTAATAAATTCCTTAATTTCAAAGATCTCGATGTCGATTCCTGAAAAAGCTTTAGGCCGTAAACGCCAGGAGCGCTAGGTCTTACTATATCAATAATGGTACATGTTGATCCTTAAAAATAATATTTAGAAAAAGGATAGCTGTAGCTTTTTAATAATAATCATATTAAGATTATTTGAAACCACCTGTTTCACATTTATTAATTCAAGACAAATATAAAATAAAATTGACTTTGAAGTACTTGCGTATTAATCAATCAACTAAGAATAATACACATTCACTAGTTTGCTACTTAACAAACCAACATATGGAGATTTTATCATAAAATGTAATTATACTCTTAGTTGAGTTTTCGTTTGGTTACAAACTCACATTCTTAATAATTTTATCCATATTTCCAATGCCTATTTTCTCACTATTCCAAAATTTGCCCTTATATTATTTATAAAAAAAGAACACCTTTAACATCAGTAACATTCACTTTTATTTCAAAATCTTACCAATAATTTCATATAATTTGTCTTTGTCTTTGTATTGTACCATTCGTCTCTAATCCTCTTGTCTTCTAATTAAATTGTCATTGAAATATATAAATTCTTCCAAATAAATTGTTTAAATGGTCAAATAATCGATATTTGCATCAGAGAGGAGATTCAAACCAATAAATAGTCAGATTGTGTAGTTATTATAATGTAAGGGAAGTTATGACGTAGGGAAACATTTTATTTATGTAATATAAACTATGACAAGTAAAATGTGTGTAGAAAGAAATGAGTTCTTAAATGAAAGTTAGTCCATCTTTATTACATTACATTAGTGTCACTAAAGAAAACTATATATCATGCCATAAAAAAGATAAATACATTATGGCAGGGATCGTAAGTACACGGCATTTTCATATAATGTAGACATTGACAAAGCGTCTTTATATAAGCCAGTGATTCCCAACATCTCAAGTTAGTCGTATAATTAGGCAGATGTCTCTTAGTAGCAGACTCAGACTCTTCCGGTAGCCTGTTTGTGATGCCACGAAGATCTGTGAAGAAATGATCTGACTCAGTGTTCCAGATCATTCCTAGAGCTGGTGTGCCTCTTTTAAACTATATGCTCTAGTGCCTCCAGATGCCCTTTAGGGACGCAGAATTAGTTGCCCACTTTAACATAGAAAGTTGTAACTATTGCCGTAGACCAGTTAGTTCTTAGTTTATCTTGATGGTTTCGTCGTCATCTTCTCCTCCATTGGCTGCAAAGTCATCCATGAATGTGCTAGGTCCAAAAGTGCTGCAACCTTGGAGAATGTTGTTCTGTGCATGTTGGCAAGCTCTTGTAGCGATGCCGACCGAACGAAGGATCTGGAAGCGGGTCCAAATGGGAGTCAAGTGAAACTGTAGGTCAAGATATCATCGTTGGACCTATAGTTTTCATCATTATCTTGGGTGAGAGCATTTCAGAAGAACCTCGTCATATACATTTCCTGTTTATCCAAACTCAACTGTAGGAATGTCGGCTTAACGTCACCGCGGCAATTGCCTTTTGATGTATTTGGAAGCATATAAATGTTGCGAGTACTTTACAAAGTAAATTTGGCCCAATCTCTAACACATTATTTAGTGACGGTGCACCTATTTCATGGGAGGATGCATCGAAAACAATTCACCACTTGTTAATAGAACGTCTTTTATTTTTTAATGCATGTTTTGAGAGGTTAAATACATCCTCTGATGCTTCCTTAGGCGAAGCAACTTCTAACTTTTTCTTCATGCTGTAGTCAAGCATATGTTTGTAGTAGATGGTCTGGTCTTAAGTTCTCATCTCTCTGTAGTCTTAAATTTAATGACTTAAAATGTTCTTCCATATAGCTGAGGTGGTTATTTAAGTTATATAAAATTACATTTTTCATTATAGGAAGTGAAACAACTCTGCTTCCATCTTAAATATGGAATCTGTCGTGAAATTTCTTTAGTATAGTGGCGACCTTAGTAGTCAGCATTCGTGTTTGTTTCTCAGTGATGCCCATTATTTCTAAGTCCCAGAATCGCCTCATATGGTCATCTGACAGTGTATAGTTTGTTCTGGCGTGATTTTACTAACTGCTACCTGGTTGAATGCTATAACAGATCCGTTTCTAATTAGGCTCCAACCAAATATGGTTGGAAATAGTACCAACTTAAAGGAGCTGGCTGGCTGGCTGCATGTCCTTAACTATCTTCCAATAGTAGTATCGCCCTATAAGAATTTCAATGGGGAGACTTTGTGATTCGTCATTCGGATGGGCCAACTGAAGTTTCTGTGTGCGTGATATGATCTCGATTTCATTATGTGAAGTGGGGTGAGGTGAATAAATATGTGTGCTCTTGAAAGCAGTGGTCTATGTCGTGGCTCTTGTCCAAGTTCCACGGATATTGAAAAGGACACATCTGCTCTGGCTTGAAGCGGCTGAAGATAATTCAAAACTTGTTACAGTCACATTTCACTGACCAGTTGCATCTAATTTTAATCGATATACTAGGGACTTGGCTACGAACTGGATGAACTTACTTCAACCAGAACATAACGTGCGTGTTTGTTCAAACCAGTTGGTCCTGTAACCTAAATGCGTGCAGTTTGTAGATAGGTAAAGTTTGGTAATGAAATGTCACCTTACCGACAGAAATACTGAACGTTTTATCTCACTTCAAATATACTTATGGGGAAGTGTCTTGCCTTTTGAACCAAATTATTTGGTTCATGCCACATATTTTCACAATGCCACCTCAATTCAATCAAAATAACGCAACAGTTTAATTTCTGCATGAGGTATTTTACGTTATTTATTGTCTTGCATTCTTGCACCCAGTAATTTCTACATTCATAAAGGTATTCTGAGAAAATTAATAGGTATCCTGTACTAAAAGTTACAGGGAATATTTGGGGGCAGAAGACCCTTAAACACTGTTGTCCAAGAATGTCAAGGAATTATTCTCCGGGAAATATTTGAAGATGTGTGCCTCTAGAACCGTGGTTCTCGAACATTTATGATTTCCCTTTAACCTTATGCTGTATCAGGAAATTTTGTGCCACCCACTTTATTCCCATGTTTTCTCTTTTTGATTTATCCATAGCGATGATTACCATTCACTCAAAATGTAATAAAACTAACTCCATGTTGTCAGCCCTCACTCAGGCTATACTTACCGATTGGCTACCAAACTGTTTCGCGAATGAGTGCCAGCTCTTGAGAAGAGAGGGTGTAAATGGTAAGCACAACGATGCCTCCAGCCATTAAACTCGGCTTTCTATACCAGAACCACTACCTCTTAATTCAAGTATCTCATTTATCCACACAAGGCTGAGTCTACTCAGTTCCAGATCAGGTGCAAGAGGCAACATGATACTGGAAAAGTCGTTACAATCTTCTCGGACGCTACGCCAATTTCGGTCGCAGCCTATAACCCGGACGTCATTGCAGCAATGGTTTAGCTCTTTCACCGATCCATGGAAATAAATCAAGCTGAGACGGCGGCAGGCTTACTCGCCCTCCAGTGGGAGAGAAGAGACAGGGGCGATGCGGCCATCCACCTAGGTGTCGACAGCGCTACGGCGTATCACAACATCTGGAGTGGTAAAGGACTTATGTTTAACAATGCAAGCATTAGAAATCTTCACCTGAACGTGTGCAACTACCTCCACACCACACCTTGGGACACATTCTGGGTCGCATCAGAACTGAATCCGGTGGATAGCCCGTCTCATCGAGTTTTCCAGGATCTCTTGACCTACGAGGCACCCACAGCGGGAACATTCAATTTTGAGGGCATACCTACAGACCTGATATCGTTCTTGTATATGTAATATGTATAATATGTATATGTTGTAAATGGTACCTAAATCAATAAAGGCCTAGAGCTGCTTTCACCTCTCTTCATTCGTGGCTGTCCCTCCTGGGACCGTCCTCCATACGCCATCCGTCCACAGTGAGAGTATAAAAGTGGAGGAGGACGGAATCTCTGGACTCAGTCAGCGGGTGGCGGGAGGAGGAACAGACGGTCAACTCTAACGAAGAAATATTCCGCAACCAAGAAGAGAGGTTTAGCAACATCGAGAGACTTCTAGGCCACATCGTTCCACGGGACACTGTTCCACTGCTGCCACCGGATACACCGCTCCTAGAAGTTGATGAAGCAGCAACGCTCCGAGTGTTCTTGGCACTGAAGGCTAAACTGGGTGAGCTACCACCTGGAAGAGACAGACATCAGGTCAGCTTCCTGTTAGCAGTGGCAAGCTACTACCCGGACCTGCCGAAGAGTCTACAGGGAGCCGTAATACATCGAATCAACATCATTTGTATCGCTCTAACCCAATGTTAGGGTACAGCAGTTGCAGCCACCGGAGGAGACGCCGGTGCAGCCATCTACCCTCCGGGATTTGTCTCACCGCCATCATCGCTACAACCGAACTTTCAGTACCAGCCCTCGAGAGGAGGTGGTGGCGGGTCAAGCGGTACGTCCCGGCGGCGTGGCAAAGGGAGAAGAAGAACGTGATCAGCCTCATCAGACACAACAAATATCTTGAAACTCTCATGCTTATGTATCCACATGTATTTGCTTTGTAACCTGGAATTCAATAAAGCTGCCGGCACCCCTCTCTCGCGTCACCAAACGTCACGATACTCTTACTAAAGTACAAAAGCGAGGGGGGACAGGAGGATCGAGGTCAGTTGGATGTGAGGGAGGCAGCCAAATATAACTGGGCGAGCTAACCGGAGTGTTTTCTTTCCCTTGTTTCGATTCCATGAAACCTCCTGATGTTCCCCCTTCCCGTTTTATGTTTTTACACTGTTCTGTACTATGTCCAATGCTTATTTCTCATTTTTATGTCTTCTCAAAAGGAGTAGGCAGTACTATTAACTCCAACGGCACCAATGATTTTTAATTACACTCCTCTATATTTTAGCTCCACCAGTTGGGCAAAATTTCCCACTGGTTAAAGTTTATTCTCCTTTTCACACCAGGGTTACATATGGAAATGTCATCGTAGCCCTGGTAGTGTACTATTATTTACACCAACCGACCCATCCCAGCGGCTCGCTTGACTAGGGTCATTTGCACTTTATTTTCCCCATTTCCGTTTCCTATCACTACTGTTTCTTTCCCCCTCCTCCACTTCTGTACCCCTGTATAAATTAAGGTCCCAGTTGACCCCTGTACAAGCGATATACCGCCCTATACCCACTGCTATGTTCTATGTCAGAATACGTCCGAGAGCCCCTTTGGGGTTGGTGTTCGTGTTTATGTATCTATTTTCCATGTTGCATGTATTTATCAGACATTGTGTTCCAAATTAATAAACACTTACTCACAAACATAAATGAGATAATTTAAATAATAGGTGATATTGTAATGTCAGGTAATAGATATGAAACTAACAATAGAGAAGAAATATACTGTTTGTGGCCAGAACTATCTCCCGGGTCATCCGTATCCAGCGCGGGAGGGAAGAAGGGGGTCCACGAAACCGTCTCTGATGCGTATGTGTACAGTAGTTGGTCGGTTCTGTTACGTAGAGACCTTTCAAAATAACAACAATAAAAATATTAATAAATTGCATCTGCCGCCTACCTCTCACTATAGCGTTAACGTGGTACAATTTTAACCGCGACATAGATCAAATCGATTATATCGATCTTTAGCGCTCGCGGTTGACTCCTATTTATGTGTAAGGAAATTATCTAAATTAATCGTATAATTTGTACCTAAAGAGTTTTTCTTACAATCGTGACCCGCGTACTGTTTATACAGTTGCAGGAGTTTTAAAATATTGACCACCTTGACAGCCAGCTAACCAGACAACCTTTTCCTACAATACAAGTGTCTTCATGTCCGGTAGAAGACTTATATACAGGCTTTTCTTCAAATGAGATAAATAAGTTCATATTTTGCTTATATATTTTGACAAAGTTCCTGTTACCGGGTGTCCTATACAATAGGCACGCTAACTCTCATTTGCCTTTTTATTTTCAAGGAAAAATATCTCTTCATATCTACAATCCTTTTCCCTTTTTTATAAGCCTTCAAATTATATTTCCCCACTATCGTGATTATGATGAATTATTCCAAACATTGTGAGATATAACCGCATTATATTAAATGAAACATTAGCCCTATCTTTTTGCGAAAGAGGTGAATCATCTGTATCGGGTAGTTTGGAATTAAAGGACCAACACAATATTCCGATTTAAAAACATTCCCGCCTTTATCGAAGAGAGATTCCTTTTCTGGCCAGGCATATTTAAATATAATTTAATTGGTAATTATAAATTAAAGATTTTTCTCGATTTTACTGGCTTCCTGGGATCCTTTGAACACTTTTTGAAAATAAATAATATTTTAATAACTACTGCTTTTAATGTGCATTTCTATTATTAAATTGTCTATAGCTATTTTAATTATAAATTAAGTCAGCTACTCCCGGGTTTGATTATAAGGCCCAGTGATCTGTTTATATCGTTGTTTTATAAAGATAATTTTAAAGAGATCGGTTTGGTTCGGTGTTTTAAAGATAATTCTAAATTATTAATAAGTTATCAGGCTTCAAGACACGCGCCTTATTTTCCCGCTCTTCATCCATTCTTCTTTGGCCGGTGTGAAAAAAATAGTTATTCCGCGGTGGGAATAGACCCGTGACCGTACGTTACCAGGACGGCAGCAACTACCGACTTAGCCACGATGGACGCATGATGTTTCGGTTGTCCGTAACATTATCTGTAGCGTTCCGACCAGGCCCGGGGAATTTTTCTCCCCCGAGCGTTTGGTTTATTTAATTTTGTTAGCTTAGGTCAGCTTATGTCAAGTTTGTTCAGGTTAGCTTAGGATAGCTTAGGTCAGCTTTCATCAGGTTAGCTTCCATCAGGTTAACTTAGGTCAGCCAAGGTCAGTCCAAGTCGGTCTAAGATAGGCTACGCCTTTCCTAAGTTTCCCCTCAAATTTTCCAATTTTAAAATATTCTATTTACTGGACTACACTTAGTTTTGCCGATGCATGAAGGATGTAGGTTTGCACCAAAAACACCTTCCTTTATTGATTTTAATAACATCTAACCTAATAAAAATTACAAATAAAAAATAAAATGCTACAAACTTCAGTTACAAAGCTGATATATTAGCCAAACACATATCCGTTTAGCTTAGATAAAATTAATAATATTAATAAATCACATCTGCCGTCTATCTCTCACTATAACGTTACCGTGGTACAATATTTGTTCACGACATAGAAAAAATCGATCTTTGACACTCACGTCTGACATCTATTTAAATGTAAGGAAATCGATCGTTGAATTAATCATGATAGTTGATAATTAATACCTAGAGAGTTTTTTTTAAATTAAAATCGTGATTTGCAGCCCGTGAACTGTTATACAGCCACACGGGTTTATATTTTATAAAAATTGACTACCTTGGCCGCAAGAAAATGAGTCTAGATACATTTATAATATTTTATAATATTTAGCACCGCGTCTTAATATCCGTTCGGGTTATACGCTTAAAGATACATTGAACCGAGCAGAAGATCAGTGAAAGAATTCTATTTACAGATAAACTTCCAATAAAATAAAGGTATCCATATTTTCCTTATTCATTATATATGTTGATAAAGTTCATCTGTAACCGGGTATCATCTACAATAGGCACGGTAACTCTCGTCTGCCTTTTTATTCGCGAAAAAAAAAAATAGCTCCCGATATCTAGATTCCTTTTCCCTATTTTATAATACTTCAAGCTATATTTCACCACCGCTGAAATTAGGATGAATTACTTCAAACTTTGCGAGATTTAACTGTGTTATATTAAATTAAACACTATCCATCTCTTTCGCAGAAGAGGTGAATCATTTGTGTAGGGAAGAGGTGAATCATTTGTGTAGGGTAGTTTGTAGTTATATGTACGACACCAGTGGTGGGTTTAACATTTTTGTGTCCCTAGGTACAATTATTATAATATGCGCCCCCCCCTCCCTCATCCATTTTGACAATATTTTTTTTTGTCAAGAGCTTTAGGAAGTTTCGGTGGAAATAGGTGTTTGGGGAAGGGGAAAAGGGGTTGGAAGATAGTATTCAAGAAAATATTTCTACGATAGATAATCAGGCATGTATAGTACATGCCCTACATTAACTTGAGTTAACATTATGAGAAAGGGGAGTGACCTCAGTTACGATGCGATTGCAACGTACAGTTATTTTAAAATAAATATTGTCGTTCTGACTTTAACTTGAACTATTCCGATAGTGTTAGTCAATAATTTTTACTCATGATTATTAAAACCAAATATTACATTTAACAAATAATAATGTTAATCATAATGTGCCGCCTCTAGGCTCGTGCCTAGTGGGCCTATAGTGTAAATCCGCTTTTGTACGACATGATATTCCGATTTGAAAATTTTCCCGCCTCGACCGAACAGCTTTTGGCTTGGCGTATTTAAATATGATTCTATCCGTGATTATAAATTAAAGTATTTTCTCGACCGGCCGTGGTGGCTTCCTGGAATACTTTGAACGCTTTATTAAAATAAATAACATTTTAGTAATAACTTTTTTGATGGGTATTTTTTCTTATTAAATTATTTGTATATTATTAGCACCGCGTCTTACTACCCGTTCGGATTGTACGCACTTACTCTAATGTGTAGTGGTAGAGTGATTGTGAGATTAAATGGACGACCTACAGCTTAACGTGGGATCCAAACCATGGTGGAGGCCTGGCATTCTCCACATGATGACTTGCGTAGATACAATAGAGCTACTGAAAAGGCAATTAAAATCGGAGATGCTTTTAAACACTACTTCAATACCAAATAACCCAAACATTGTTCAAACTTTCATAGGCTAACTACTAATAATGAAGCATAACTATTCAGTAGATAATTATATTATTTTGTGATGGTTAAAACAATAATAATTAAGTTGAAATAAAGTTTTTTCGCCGTTTTTCAAATATATCATTACTAACTTGGAATATCCAATATGGTTCCTATCTCGCCCACAGTTTCTTTATAATGTCTCTGTTGCTGTGGTTCATATAAGAGGCATCCCAGATGGTCCATCTTGCTTCAACGCATATTATTAGCATATCCATCTCCGTCGTAAACACAAACACAAACACACAAGGACGAAACTATAACCTCTTGAATTATTATTATTATTATTAGCACCGCGTCTTACTACCCGTTTGGGTCATACGCACTTACGCTAATGTGTGATGGTAGGGTGATTGTGAGATGAAATGGAGGACCTACAGTTTAACGTGGAATCCGAACCACGGTGGAGGCCTGGCGTTCCCCACATTCACAATATGTCTTGTCAGAGGTGAAGGAAGGGTTTGGTAATCAGATATATCTGTGCCGGGACCGAGGATTGAACCCCGTTCCCCAACACATAAGTCTGACACCTTACCACTAGACCAACAGGTCACCCATCACCTCTTGAAAACAAGGAAAATAAAATAGCTCTCACATCAATACAGCAAGCGTGCATGAAGAAACAAATTTATTTGATCCGCGGCAAGCTTGCACAAGCTTGCGCATCCAGTTCGCACTCAGTGTGACCAGCTCGGGCGCGCCACCTTGGGTTTAGATGGATTTACTCGAATTTTGTTTCTTCATGCAAGCTTGCGTACGCTCGCGCATACAGTTTACTTGCGCAAGCTTGCATCCAAAGTGACCGCAGCCTAAGGAAGCTTGGATTTACCGTTAGCCGGCAGTCTCGTTCTGGCGTCCACTGAACACGGAAGTGTTAGATAAACCCTCTGCTATGGGGGCCCAATATGCCGTGAAAGAACGCCTTCTACCCCCCAATCCCTCTGTGGTCGGTTTTTTTCCCCAACCACACAAATATGGGTAGCCATTTCACCATGTGACGTAAGGAGGTAGGAGGGGGTTCAAATCCTTACTAGGGTTGATAGGCCAACAAACACTAATTACTTTTATAAATACAAACCCTATATTGCGCATAATAATAATAATAATAATAATAATAATAATAATCAATCTATCAATCATTGTTTATTTAGGGTTTAGAAGAAAAATTACATAGATGAGTTTTTGATACAATCCCAAAGTACCTAAAGGTACATCTTCAGGTCTTGTAGTTAAATAAATATTTAAAAAATTATAATAATAAAATAATTAAAATACAAAAAGATTTACACATATCATAACATTTCCTCTCAAAAATATTTACATGGTTGTTTGAAGCATGCCATGAAGTATCCAGTCTTTATTTTATTTTTCGCTATATTTATTTCAGAGATTTCTCGGAGTGTTGGTGGTAGCAAATTTAACAATTTGGGGATGGTAAATTACAGTTCCTGTTTACCATAATAATTAGAGTATTTGCCGATTGTATACACTTCTTTGTTAGAAAATGAGTGGGTGTTAATGGAATGGGTTTTTATTTGCTTGTATTTATCTGAATGGTAATATCCTATCAAGAGGTTGTACTCATATAGTTGATTAAGAAGTAGAATTTTATGTTGAATGTATGTCTGTTTGTTAGCATTTTTGGTACCAAATACAATTTTCAAGATCTTTTCTTGTAAACACGAAATTTTGACTGTGTAACATTCTGTCGTTCCTCCCCAGATGGATATGCCATAAGATATTATTGATTGAACCAATGATTTATATATTATTTCTAAAGTTTTGATATCCAAGTACATTCTAAGATGGTAAAAAACATATGTCAATCTTTTTAGTTTGTGTGCCTGTCCCATTTATGATGTTTGTCAATTATAAGTCCAAGGTAAGTATGGCTGTCTGTTGCGTCCAGTTTTTCGATACAGTCACAACATGTTTGTGTCCAGTAATAATAATAGTAATAATTTGTTGAGTCAAAGGTCCCGGGTTCGATTCCCGAGTCCAGGTGTCATTCTAGAGTAATCCTCACTAAAAGGATAAATAATAGATTTGACTATTTGAAATTACCTATATGTTTTAATTTACATCTTGGTATGTAAACATCTTTTCACATTTGAACCAAGGTTCAAATTCATTTTACAGTGCATGGCGAACGCTGAAACACGACAGGGTACACGTTGGGTTAAGGCGGCTTGGGGTGGGGCTGGTTAATGACTCTTCAAAAGGGTCATTATTACCCGCGAGCAACGACTCTAACTCAATCCTCCATGCCGATTGCGACATAAAAATCCAAATGCGTCCGAGAGATTTTGTGACACATGGAGCTCTGAGGTAATGGGGGGTAATGGTTGGAAGGGGAGGGGGAAAGTAAAAGGAAGTCCAACAGCAACCTACGAGAGGAGGTTCGTGAAGTTGGCAGCACCACTAACGGCACAAATCCTGAAACCTATGCCAATATATAGTGCTGAATTTGGGCCACAAGAATATCCTATTCCCATAATTGGTGCCGCCATAGTTTTTGTGAAAACCTAAAAAAAAATCTGGGTGTTGCCAACTTCACGTAGTATAAATATTATTTTAGTCACATTATTTTTAATTTTAAAATATGAGCATTAACTTTTATAAGCATTAATAATTGAATTGAAAAGAATTTCTCAATAAAATAATGTCTAACGAGAGCCCGTACAACGCAGATGTGCAACTGCACATATCTTATTGTACATTTCCAAGCCATCATGCAAATATTCATTTTATTTGTTTTTTTTATAATAGTTCGTGTAATTTTTAATGTCCTTAAAAACATGAGAGTTGAAACGGTTTTAATTATTTGTTCTACTAGACCCTATATTTATTCAGTGTTCTTTTCTTTAAAGTGTTTTTTCTAATTCAAAATATTTCTGTTAATTAACTTTTTTCTAAAAGTATTTATATTAATAAAAATGAGTGTCCCACATATTTTAAGAACTTATGTTTTAGTATATTTTTTTATTTGAAATTTTAAAGATGTGATACCTATTTACATTTAAAATAAACAAATACATACATACTCTTAACATTTAAAAATTATGAATATATTCGAACTCAGGAGCTTTTTAGAAATATTAGACACGAGTTCGACTAGAATGAAAAGATCCAAGCTCGCAGACCCCTAATAAATTGAAACTTGCACATTTTTTCACAAATTACACAATGCTATTTTGCAAATAAAAACAAGTGTACATGTCTTAATATAAAAATTCCCAATTACAATCACTATTTACGTTTATTTATTTGTCATAAACAGAATATTAAAAAGCTAAAAAAAAAGCTTTATGTTCATTTACTCAAGTAATAAAACTGTTAACAATTTTGTTTTGTTTGATAAACGATAGAATAGTGGTTTCCAACAAATTGGTCACGTGTTTCAGGGCTGGGGACGTTGGGGTTGGAATGTTTGTTGAGGCAAATGTCTGTTGTGTTAGGTAACTCTTTTAAAGAGATTACAATGGCGTTAGAGAAGGTGCAAAATTCAAAGAGAAATCTAAGTATTTACAATTATAAAATCTTATTTGTTACAGTTAAAATAATTAGGCTAATGGTAGGTGCGCAGGTTTTATTCTATGCCCTTTTAGTTCACCGGTGATGAGGTCGGGATTCAAATCCCAGGCTGGTAAACTAGCTGTAGATTTCCTTAAGTATTTTCACCCTCCCCCTCCATTCAAATAAGGGTATATTTCCCTAAATTATACCTACCCCTCCAATGTAATTAAATGAGGAAAGCCTTTAGGGGTAGAAGACAGTGGAAAAATCATTTTAAAAAATGAATTTGAACACTTGTTACTTATCAAAGAGTCACAAGGATAGCATAGACAAAAAATGAGATCAAAACTTGCAAAGTTTTGGAAACCAATAAAAAAGTATCAATCCTTTAATCTTCAAATACAAGTGAGCTGTATGTCAATTTCTGAGTATTGTTTGGTTTAATTTTGTTAAAAAATAATTTTGCCTAATTCTTGATCAAGTAAAAGTAGATAGTGGGGCGCCTTAAAAAAAGCGATCTAATTGGTTTAATTTGATCACGTGACCACGCCCCCCGCTCTCTGATTGGCTGTTGGTTCCCCCCTCCCCTTCACTCCTTCTGACCATACTCCACTCCTCTGACCCTCTTTCCAGTGTTCCAAACTTGTTTATACTTGTCTCATTTATTTTTATTTGTGCTCATTGCTTTTTTATTTGTGCTCCTTGGGTATTTAAGGCCCGTTGACACGGTGTTGGTGGACTAATGCATGTTTAGTGGTATTAGCTTACTAACATGCTAGTTTTGTTGACACGCATTTTTCACTTGTATTAGTATCGCTTCTAAAAACATGGCTGAAAATGAAGTTGTGCTAACTGATATGTCAATTGGTGCAATTTTTTTAATCGCTCTTTCTTATTTCTCGTTCGGGTTATTTATACGTATATATTAATAAGGATTATGTTACAACAACAGCCGTGTTATTTTATAAAATGCACATGAGGTCATTGACCCTAGCATTGGGTTTTCCCGGTGTCGTCATCGCAATGTCGCAACGCGCTGTGTGGTAATGGGTTTTTTCTCGGTGATGTCGCAACTAGAGAGCAATGATACAGAACAAATTATCTAAAATCAGGGGCCTTGAAAGCCTTAACGTGATTTATAATCCTCAGTTAGGGGCCGCTATCCCCCACCCCAAAAATCTACAAAATCGGTTGTTTGGTATCGTACGTCGACATGCCCAGATGTAGGTATCTGTCATGGACCGGAGGAGTAACTTAGAAATGTTCCAGCGTTTACGCGGAGTGAAGGAGTGTAGAAAACCATCCCCAGTTCACCAGAGTGAGATTCGCACTCACGACCTTTCCCGTCAAAACTAGATAAGTTAAACGTACACTTTTCGTGTCAAACGTCTATGTATTATTATGATGGTGCGGTAGGGATGATTATGAAAATGTTCCGGAGGGAGAAATACCACGCCAGAATTAAATGAGGCTGATATTTAGATGGCATGCCCAAAATTATTCAAACTTCGATATCTTTAGCAACGCTAAATTCTGTTAGATCGGTCATACTTCCTTGCGAGTGTACCTCGCATTTGTGAAGGGGTTTTGCTAGTCGATGAGATTTTCCGTCCAGGTAGAATGTGTACCAGCATTTGGTTCGGGAAAATTCTACAAACAATTTCACTGTCTATATATTTTTAAAATATCTAATTTTTGTTTAAGGTAAGGTGGCAAGTACACATACACACTAGCCCGTGTGCAAGAACGATGCTGAGTATGGCCAGAGTACAGGCTGAACACTAGGAGAGCATGAGGCCTGTCATGAACACAGCCGTCTCGATCGTCTATGCGTGCAGCGTCATGTTTTGGAAAATCCTCTAAGTACGGGCAGAGTATAGCCTTAGCAAGCCCGGGACCAGACTTTGGCGAGACTCAAGATATTGCGTTATAGATGGTACTAGCACGAGGCTCATACTCTGCCTGTACTCTGGCTGTGCTCAGCATCATCCTTGCATACGGTCCACAGAGTCAGACAGATGTTCATTTTTGTTTATAAATTGTGACGGTAGATTGCTATCCAGGGATAAAGTGAAAAAAGTTTTAGTTACTTTAGAAATAATTGTTTTACTCCTTGAGCCATTTATAACAACAGAAAAAAAAGTTTTATTTTAATGTCATGTAATGTTCTCATCTATATTGTGTCAAAATAATATATAACTCTTACAAAAATTCATAAGCTATATTAGATACAGTGTTGAATATAATTTAATGCTCGAAACTATATTTTGTTGACATAATAAGTAGCATTTACAAAAAACAAATAATCCACTTATACAACAAAGAAATTTAATATTCACGATTATATTTTGATGCAATAATAAGTAACAATTACAAAAATTCATAATTAATATTAAATACAAATTTAAATATCATTTAATGCTTGAAACTATATTTTGTTGACATAATAAATAACATCTAAACAAAATAAATTATTCAATTAAACAGCAAAGTTATTTAAAGTCCGCAACTTTATTTTTATGCAATATTAAATAACTTTTACAAAAATTCATAGGAAATATTAAATACAGTTTTAAATATAATTTAATGCTCGAAACTATATTTTATTGACATAGTAAATAGCATTTACACACAATAAATAAGCCACTTAAACAACAAAGAAATTTAATGTTCATGATTATATTTTGATGAAATAATATATATAACTTTTACAAAAATTAATAAGTAATATTAAATACAATTTTACATAACATTTAATGTTTGAAACTGTATTTTGTTGTCATAATAAATTACATCCACAAAAAACAAGTTAGCCACTTAAACCGCAAGCCAAAATTAGAGGAAGGGAACCCACATTTTGCAAGAAGGGAGAATGGAAAGTCTATTAGAAAAACCTCCATAAATACGCTCGACGCTAATGAAGAAATCTATAATGTTTATTTTAAAACTGAATACTATGCCATGGATTTGAGCAGCTTATACCTGAATATTTATTAAAACTTATAATGTCCGTTTACAATACACACACAGCTCACCATCGTTTTAGATGTTTAATATTTAACACAAGAAAGAATTAAGTATGAATAAGTTAGATTTATTAAGGGAATGTATATAAATTTTCTAGAGTTGGAAGTGGAAAACGATTTATGAAAATTTACACCCAAAAATAAATTTCTGCTAGATCAAACCCCACTCTTCCCAAAGCCTGTTTCTAAAATGGAAAATTAACGTGATCTGGCGCACATATTATTTAGAGATCACACGAACTTGACACATTAGCATCGCGTCTTACTACCCGTTTGGTTTATGTGCTTGAGTACTAATGAATCAGGAATTGGGAAGTTTGAACCCGCATTTGCGTAGAGGTAGAGTGAAAAACTACTCCCAGCTCACCCAACCGAGATTCGAACTTCGATTTCCCCCGTCATGATCAGACTGGTCTAGCTCGAGGGTATGGCTGTATACTATTCGACCTCTGAAGCGAGTTTTTATCACGTTAAATTAATATTTAGTAAGGCATTAACTTATATGCATCCATAGCAATGACATGATAGCCAATTATATTGAATGGGTTTGCCTTTTATAAATATATATAGAGTCTCAAATGAATATTATTTACAAGTATATTTTTTCCATTTAAATTTATTTGAAGTATTTAACGTTTACTTTGGAAACAAAATGGGGAAATTGTTATGTTGCAACCATGTATTTCTGGCACACAGGCCTTTTGGAGCATTGACATTCTGATATATTTCCGTCCCTAATGGCCTTGTAAGTCTGTGGCTTTGCACTCTGAAAAAAAGGGGATAGTTCACAAGCCAGAGGAGGTGTTTCATAATAATGCCTTGGAAGGTCCTCTTTCACATGTATGAACCTTAATTTGAACCCCGCTATCTTTTGCAGGGTACATCATACCATAACTCGAGATCCGAAGGAGTTTTTAGCATTGCTAATGACGGTTGGAACGGCAATTCAATCAAATAATTCTGTAACATGACTTACGCTGTTAGATGCATAAGCATTTGCGTGACCAAACAGTTTATACACATTTATACTAACTATGATCATGATTTTAGGCATTTGTAAAAATATATTTAGAGGAAGTGTACCCGCATTTGCCTGGAGTAAGATTATATAACAGGTATCAGTATAACCGACCAGGATACGAACATCGATACCCCTTAAAATGGCGGCTACAAAAATTCTCACAACTTAGAATAGTCATATCAGGGACACCCACCTTAAATGCTTTCAGAAATATGTCCACAGGACATTTTAACGAATAATCAAAATATCTTGATCTATAGACACAGTATTTAAGTAAATTATATGAAAGCAAAATTTACTACTTTAAGATATACAAACCTGCTTCGGTAACCGTATTATCTAAGGCGTAAATCTCGCAATAGACTAGGAATTACAATGTTGGGAGATCGTATTTCGAATTCACCGCTAACTCCGATGACCTCAGCAGAGTGCTACGACAACATGAGCGCACCTAGTTTATTAATTCACTTTTAACAACACACTTAGTCCTGCGAGATATATCATACAACGTGCTTTAGATTTAAATCGCTTACCATCCAAATAATAGGCAGACTTTATTAGGAAGACGTTAACAAAACTGCCCAGACCGATTATGTAGTTATCGGGCGTTTCACCTATAATTTTACCATTTTAATAAGTATTGTACATATTTAATGTTGCAAAATGTGGGAGCACTTCTGTTCTTGGAGGAAATACCCTTCGCCTGGGTGGGTTTTGCCACCCTTTAAAGGGAACCTTCATATTCTGAAACGTGTGCTACAGCCTTTCAGAATTTGAAAAGGTCGCAAAGGAGGGTAGCGGAAGTCTACAACAGGGGTCGTGTTCCTGTTAATCTGTCTGTGGGAGATATTGTAATGTGTAGATGCTTTCCTCAAAGCTCGGCTATAGACAAGATTACGGCTAAGCTCTCCCCCAGATGGAATGGTTCATGGGTTATCGATTCATTTTTGACGCCTGTTTCTGTAAAATTGAAAGGTCAAGAAAACCCTACTGATACACGTCGAGCTCATGTGAGCCACTTGAAGCCTGTACCGTCATAAAGAGAAAATAACCTGCGTAAAAATAGTTAAAAATACTGTGTTAAATAACTATTTGTATAGGAAATATCTAGTAAGCAAGTTAAATTATAACTAAGTTTACGTGGTGTATTATTTATGTAAAGAGGTTAAATAGAAAGTAAATAGGTTTAAGTTATGAAGAACATCTTGTTAACTTCTTAGAGTTTCCTGATATGTTTGTAAAGAATATTGTTATGTTAAACAATAGGTGTAACTGTACGGAGTTATCAATGGATAATGAATGTAGGATCAAATTGTTACTTGCATTGTTATGCCATTTATATTTTTAATTACTCTCAAGTATATGCGAAACCATGCGTATAGTCCTTCGTAAATTTATGGGAATTTATTATGGATCCTTGGATTTGGCTATCTTTGAGGTAACTTTTGTACACAGGAACGAATCACTATTCTAAGTTGAGGGCTGTGTGGTAATTTCTTTTGTGGATTGAATCCACCTGAGGTTAATGTAATTGTGATTGGTGTTTTTATGGCGATCCATTGTGGACATCCGTGTATAAAAAACATTTTTTTTAGATAGATGATGTCCTTGACTATGACAAAAACTCATGCTTTGGCTCTATTTTAGGTCATGAGAGGAAGTAGGGTTATGTGAAATACTAATAGAAGTATGCGGCGCATCTCGTGAATAGCTCTTTCTAAATACCCTTCTAAAGTGGCAGAGGGGGGGGGGACGCTCTCCTAAATTACTTTAGATTGGTATAAAAATGTATTTCTTTTTGGCTATTGAGATTAGTATATTTTGATGTATTGAACTGATAGGTTCTATGAAGGCAAGGAGAATACGTTTGAACTGATGTTCAACCAATTGTTGCAAGTATTGTTGTAAAGTAATCTTTTTTTGAGTCTAGTTACGCCTCCCGTTCCCTGTGAATCCTGGTATCCGGTATTTCTAAGTCAGTTACGCCAACGTCATCGAGAGCAGTAGTCGGCCGCAACTGCAAGACTACTAGACGATGGACCCCCACTGTGAAGATGATGCATCTGCGGACCGTTGTGGTGTAGAAGGCTACNCAACTAACCCTGGTCTGCCGTCTGGTGGAGGGATATGGAAAACCCTCGCCGAACTTTCAAGCTTCTACATTGGTCAAGAAATGGAATACTGCATTGCGACAATGACGCGTCCAATCAGTGGCTTGGAAACCCTGTGAAGTTACATCATACTGACGTAATGGACTGTTTAAGCGTAACTGACTTGGATGTGTAAACCCCTCCCCTTGTTTCCGTGTTTTAGACTCATTATAAAGAGGATTGTAAATTGTAAGTACGTATCATTATAACTGCACGTTGGACGGGTGTAGAGATCACATATTGGACGTCTGGTAGATATGTATAATTATAACTGCACGTTTGACGGGTGTAGAGATCACATATTGAACGTCTGGTAGAGACGTATCATTATTACTGCGCGTTTGACAGGTGTAGGGATCACTATAGAGATGTAGCGTGTTAAGAAAGAACGTTTGATAGATGTATCATTGCTATTGAACGTTAGAAGTATAGAGTTAGGAAATAACTTTTAAAATGTAGAACTTTTGGAATGAACATTTGACTTTATTTAAATTATGTTTGTTACGCAACCTTTTATTGAGGTCATGAACGAGGGGCCTATATTAGTATGTTAAATGTATAGTCAACGCAAAGAGGAAATTGCGTTCGACTTTGAATCTTTTATCTTTGCTTAGCTAAACTTTGTGTTTGGATCACGTTGATCCAATTCTAATGTGATTTGTTAGTACTATGAGTTAACGTAAATGCAAGTTAAGTTCGTTCGATATGTCAAGGAAACATGTGTAAAACTTATTCTTCATTTACGTATTGAAAGACCTTAAGTCTTGTTTTGGCTCATGTGTAACCAGCCATAACTTTATGTTTGAAAGACCTTAAGTCCAGTTTACTCTGTGAATATCTGCTCGAATAAGCCAATGTTTTCTTTCATAATAGTAGCTATAGGATGTTTTGAATTAAGGCTGTCTTTCCCGTGTTTGTTTCATACTTTGTGCCAATTAAAGAATATTTCATTTAAACTTTGCTCTATTTCCTGTTGTTATTTTCTATGTATTGTTACATCCTTCCTGTCCTATAGTTTTAGGGGCCTTATCTATAGAATCGGCGGAGGGTGTAGTAAGATAATAAATAGGTTATTCTTCTAGAATAAATTTGAACCAAACAATCTGATATAATACTCACAGTCAGAAGGTAAGGGTTAGACCTTTCACTTATACTAGACATTGATGAGTGTAGACCGGAAAGTAAGTCTAAATCTTAAACCACTTAACAAACTAACACCAGCACACAAATTAAAGATCGCCAAAAATATCATCAAGCTCCACTTCCACTCTAAACAAACCACTGCCAGAGAAAAGGTCAAAGACACCCTCCCCAAACGAACTCAGTGCGTCCTTCCCCAATTGGGCCACGTTCCCGAAGGGAGGGACTGAGACCCATCTCGAGTTGGCCCTGTGTTGTTCACCTATTGGACACCACAGCCGAAGAAGGCTAGCTAGGAGAAGGGGGTGGGGGGCCAGACTTCCCTCCGGTGGAGTCACAATGGCATAGTTTATTAAATAAATATATAAATTAAAAATTAAAGGACACAAAAAAAGTTTATTTATTTTTTACTCACACGCGAATATCTTTTACTTGAAGCTTATGGTAAGAGGTATGAAAGTATTCGTAAAAAAAACAAACTCTACCCTCCTACGTATTAAATGGTTTGACAAACTTTGGAGGACTTTCGGCTACATTTTCTACGGCCATTGTATATAGAATCATTCAAATGATAATAAGAACGGTAAAAAAAAGGCGCTAATCATGGTCAAGGACTATTAATTTTCGAATCTATACCTGTCTAATATCTATCTATAAACAAACTTGGCTCATTGACCGGCCTTGGTTCCAACATAATACTGTACTTTGTGGAAGTCAAACTTATGTTCTTTAACAGTCGGGAATTAACTAATAGTCCTTAGCCTCTTAATGTCACAAAAGTCCTTTTAAATTTGTTAGTTCTTGTTTTCAGAGTAATGTTATAAGCGATTGTTTTTCTATAAATTGCACGCTATTGCTTCACAAGTAGTGAAAAAAAGATTTCAGAGGCAAATACTCTTTGGAAAACCATCACCTACATGTTTCAGAGAAACTGATTTTTTGGATCAGATCTCGGTCCGAGATAGTATAATTTTTGATTAAAAAACTATACATTTCACAATAATATATGATATACTAATTTATTTACAAACAATTTCTATATGAACCGTAAACAATTAAATCTTTTGTAAGCAAATTAAACATTTATTAAATCATATCCATACGTACCTAATTTTATGGCTTATCAAGGGTTTATAGCACTGCTGGAATTCCCTTTGTAGGTGAAAAATATTCAATCAACACACTACCCAATTCTCAGGATGACTTTTGAATAGGATCAACAGGTTTTCTAGTACCGTATACCAAGGGCATCCGCAGTATTTTTATGCGTGGAGGGGGACCGGGAAGTAGTAAAAGGTGGAGGGTTCGGGAGTCCTCCCTCAGGAAAATTAATTAGATTGAAGCCTCTAAAGACGCTTTTTAAGGCAATCCTTGTCTCCTGAAAACAAGATACAACTTTTTTTTTTCCTTTCAAATGTATCCCAATTTGTGGGTGGACACTTAACCTTGACGATTTTAATGGTAGATGCTGTTGTAATTTCTCGCGCATGAGCTAAACTATCAACCTTAAAGATAGCAGGTGGCCTGTTGGTGGGAGCTAACAATAATTAGTTTGTTAGTTACATTCAATAAAACTATGTTAGCTGGGGTCACTGTTTGAGCGCTAGTGTTGGGCAGGATTAGCCTACTACTAATAATTATAGTCTCAGGGGGGCTATTGCCCCCCTAAGAGCGTCCCTGCCGTAAATATTTCTTCCCCTTTTAAAACTATATACATAAGGACTTTTTCACTCTATTCAGTTTTATTCACATTGAAAAAAAGTCGTTAGCCGTTCCAAATAGTTTTGAAAAGGTTCCACTTGTTATTCGTAACGAGAAACAATACCGACGGAATTTATTCTTGTAACACGTGCAACGTTATCCGACATTTTAAATTTCAATGGGCGTGACCAGCGCAAATGTATTTAATACACATACAATGTAATTTAATTTAAATACGTATTGGTTTCATAAAGTAGGTTCATCGTCACCTGTTCTATGTATATAATTAGTCAAGGATCCATTAACTAAACAAAATGTTAACAAAACATGAGTATATCTATGACTGCTTCACTCTATTCTACCAGCAATCAATCACAGGATCACTGTATATTAGACAAGACTAGACATGCCAGTCTTGCCAACTTACAAGTTTCATAATTCTTTCAAAATAAAATGTATTTCAGAGAACTCAACAGAACAGTTTATTAGAATTACAACAAGATTCACCAATAGCTAGTGGTCAGCCGTATCAACAGGTGGCATACAATTGACTGGAATTTGGAACCAGTTCGTTTATGTATGGGGGCTAACATGCACGGATAGTTTATTTAGAATGTTGATACTGTATTTGATTCTTTGTCAGTAATTGAGCAATGGTGGCTTACATGTCAAGTTCTGCGTGGTGTCAAGGAATGGTGAGAAACTTCATATTGATATAATTTTCCTCGTAGAAAAAAACAGCCAAATATATCAACGCCTTAGACTGTCAGGACATAAACTCTTCTCCTTAAAGCAATACGTCCAATTCTTCAAGATCGGAACGAAATTGCTACATGCATCTTTTTGATCGATTATCTTCTTCGAATGAAGCATTTTGATAGTTATTTGATTGGAAAAACGCATTAAATTGGTTTTCCTCCTCAAAACTGACTAATCCCGAACAATCGAAGTATATGACAAGCTCAAATGCTACCTGAAGGTGAACACGAAAGCAAATTAGAACACGTACCGAACAATTGGCCACACCATGTTATTGACGTAGTTAATTATGTTTCTGGTATGTAGGGGAAAGGTGCCCATATTGGACCAGTTACACAATTTAATTTTTTGCCGCCAATTTTCTGACCAATTTTTACCAAATTTTCTACCTGGTTTCCTGTGTTATTGAACGACACATATGCACTAAACTAATGTTCAAATCTAGTAACAAAATTTGTTGGGATAAATAATACTCAACTTGTGCAATCGGTCCTATGCAGGAAACTGGTTTCTTAATTTGGACCACTGGGTTTCCTGAATTGGACCAATAGAATGGGAGATAAATACTCAGGATATTTAATGAAATTTCAATGTTATATTAAACAAAATACAAAACCATAAAACACAATTAAATAAAATAGCAGACAAAAGAGTCCAGAAACTACAATAATACCAGTTGAAAAATTACAACAAAGAAAATTTTAGCGAACATCCACATTAAATTCTATTCCAAATGAAATTTAGGACTGTTAACACTTTGTTTGACCGTGTTTCTGTGGGTTTGGTAATTTCATGTGGATGTCATAATCGTCCACTTCCAAAACATCACGCGCTATTGGAAAAATGAAGGCGTTCTCAATTTTAGTTGACTTTCTCACGAAAGAAATTTCTATGGTACCGGCATTGTTCTTATTCTGAACAACCTGACCAACGTAATATACAACTTTCCTTTTCTTAACTTTTAAACAATCTAGAACATAGTCTTTTTCTTTCAGTTCATTACGATCAAACTCCTGAAAATCGTCCGTATCAACAAAATCATCATCACCCGAAGAAGAACCACTCGCTATGAAATCTCCACGTGATTTTTTATTCTTTTTATTCTTGGAAGCCGCTACAAAACTCTTAGAGGAAAATAAAGCTCTTCATGATTTCACCGTCAACTTTTTATTTGATTTTGATTTTTGTTTCTCCAAACTCTCTTTGTAAGGAGTGCTTGTAATGACTTGGGCATTCTATTTTCTTTGTTTGCTGGAACCAGTTGTTGCTTGAGGTACTGGGGAGACTTTACTCAGGGATTCAAAGAAACTTCCTAATAGTGGAGTAGGTACGTCAGTAATATTAGATGCTTGCCTCAAAGCATCTGAAGGAGCAAAATCGTGATCTCGGAATAGGTGAATATTGACAGGCCAGATACCAGTGGCTTTAAAGGCATTTTCGGTGGTGCCCACTGTGGAGGCTCTACCATATGCTTCCGCAAGTAAAGCAACAACGTCATATTGAGTGATTGGTTTACCCATGTTCTGCCATAAAGATGTTTATTGTGCCTATATGTAGTACCATCCAAGTGGACGAAAAAGGGCAACGTCAAGAGGTTGCATGCGGTGCGTTGTATGACTTGGCAACTGCATCATAATCATTCCACTATCCCTTGCAAATATAAGTGCTTCTAGGTTTTTGCTATGAGTTTCGTGTCCATCCAAAAGGAGCAGTACAGGTTCTTCTCTTGAACAAACTACATTCTTCTTGAAGTGGTGGAGACACTGTATGAAGAGTTCTGATGTTATATAGCCAATACCTGAAATAAATATTTTACTTCCTGCTGGAGCAACTCTTTCTAGCTCTGGTACATATCGCTTTCTTTTGAAAATAAACATGGGCAGGATGTATGAACCGGTTGCACTCACACAACACACAACAGTTGTGTTCACTCCTCTCTCCCCGCTATTTACTGCCCCTACCTGATATTTTCCTTTAAGGCCGACTATCTTTTATGGTTTCTTTAGGACAGTCATGAAACCACTTTCATCTACATTTTAGATTCTCGTGCCACTCAGTTTATTTTTATCCACTATATCTTCTAAGAGATTAAAAAATTCTCCTAATCGTTCTTTGCTAAAACCCTTCATCCTGGAAAGTGATATCGCTTCCGGCTGCCTCAGCGATAATTTTGGGTTCCTCTTCATGAACTTATAAAACAACTTTTCCTTCCATGCCTTTTTCCTTGTTAAAACAATGGCCAAGTCCATGTATTTTAGCGATGTCAAAAACGAGCTTTCTCACATCTTCTACTCTTAGTCCAAAGATTCTTTCTTCGAACTTAAGAATGTGTTTCTCTAGTTTTTCCTCCGTTTCCTTGGTGAAGACAGGTGGTCGACCGAAGGATTTAACAAGGGCATGTCCTTTGTGTTGACCACTAATGTGTCGTTTCAATGTCGCTTTTAGAACACCAAATCTTCTTGCTGCTTTATTCAGTCCAACGCTTGCTGAACGAACCGCATTCACAGCCAAAGCTAAGCCTGCTTCACTCCACTGTCCGTATTGGTCTCTTTGTGACATCTTCCTGCAACAAGTTTAGACGAAAAAAAAGATTTGGGACTATTTTGTGTTCATGGTTTCCTAAATTGGATCGGTCCAACTTAAGCAGCCGTGATGGTCCAATTTAGGAAACAACACCATTTTACTAAATAATCCAACCACCACCGAACATTTAAAGATAACTGTAAACGACCCATGACTAAAAATATAGAGAAATATTCCAACAATATAAGAAACGTATTAAAATAGCTCTTACCTATGTTATATGTGCACAATTTTTTAGTCAGCAGTTACGAGATATTATATCAGATGATAAAAATACTAGTAATCCATTCTCACAGGCTTTGTAGGCCCAACTGGTGAAGGTGCACTTGCCATCTTAGGGCCACGTCTTTTGTACTTTAATTTGACTCAAGACTGGCAGCACTTTCATACATCCTTGTATATAATAAAGAGATGGCTTAAATTAGGAGCTGGTCCAATGTGGGCACCATTCCCCTAGATATCGTAAACTTAGTTTCATACTGGATTTTTCTCTAGAGTTGAATCTTCTCATTAGTTGCTAGTTTTATTTCAGGTTTTACAGTTCAGCCAATTTAAGACGGGTCTTTGCGAAATTATGAGCGAGAATGGAATAATCCGCGAGTAACTTGCTGCTCGCAAATTTTAAAACTAATAACATTAATCTGAGACAATACTTATTTTCAAATGTCCCTTACTATTATTAAAGAGTAAAAAAAAAATATATCAGGACGTGTATTACTAATTTAATATTTTCAAGGTACAATAATTGATAGTACATTTGTGTTGCATTTATAATTTGATTTGTATTTATATCCACTATGAAGAGGAGCTTCCTTTACCATGATCTACCAGTCGAAAGGGACCTACAGATGAAACGAGTTGGTCAGGTTAGGCGCAATATTGGGCCGTGTACCCCAACAAAACTTACGTCAGCCAGATCAGATCGTCTGTGGGGCCCTTCGTTTATCTATTATCTCTTTCTATGTTATGGGCCGTGTCTGAACAGTCCATCTAAGGGCCCTTGGAAACCATGTGCCCTTTTAAGTTGCAATGCCATCCGCTTAAAGGCCAGAAGTGAATTGTGATGGTGTCTGAATTATCTGTACAATTGCACCACTTATTGTGCACTTTACTAAGGGGCACATACTACCTGCCCTTTATTGCGTATTTTAATTAAACTATCTTTTTATATTGAATGAAATTATTATATATTTTGCGAAAATGGAATAAAACATTCACATAATGTTAAATAAAACTAGTATGGTTTTATTATTTGCTTATATACATGATGTTAAACAATTAAATTTCTCTTTCTAGTGTGAAAAATCTCGCTCAAAAGGAAATTCATTTACGAGTTAAAAGATCTTCATTAAAATTTGTTTGAGAATAATACTTTACTGATATAAGTAAATTAACTAGGGCAATATTAATAATATACGTATATATTTAACCATTTCTCTACATATGCAAATATGTTTGACATGCTCACTGGTATCCCTGCGTACATCGTGCTCCTTTTTGCGCGTAGCTTTAATTTCTTTGTTTATTAAGCAGTCAATCATTCTGTCAAAATGTTTCAAAACAAGAGATGAACATCTAACTAAAGTAATTTATTTTGTAATTTTTATAGGCCTATACTTTTACATGCTTTAAAACCACTTGATATTATTGTAAGCTAGGCCTAGTTTGTCAGCTTCCCCAAAATTTTAAAGTTTATAAAACTGTGATAGGATTGACCATTTTTGGCGCACGTTTTCCAAATACGTTTTTTTAACAATAACCCATACAGCATTAAAAAATATTTTAACTTCATTTTACTTTTGTATACTCTAAAGCATATTATAATGATATTTTTTATTATGATTATTGTAAAATAACATCAACGGCATATAATTGATTTTATTATTTACAGGGACAGTAGAACAAACTCTAAGGTTCATAAAATTATGTAAGATAAATGATAAATATGAATTTACTCCTTAAAAAAAGTCACCATTGTCGAAACACTATCAAAATTCAATATCGTTATCATGGACACGCATGTTTCAGAATTAGCCACCAGATGACTCTAGCTGTACTTTGTTATTCGAAAACTATGATGCACTCTATGTACTTAAAGGGCACCAGATATGTGTTAAATTATAAAGCTTGCAGTACAGTGAACAAGTCCGTGGGGGACAAACTATTCAGATTTCAGACACAGCCATGGTTTTTTCCCCGTTCATTGTTTAGAGTAATGTAATCCGTGATAGTTGTAGTTTCGCATGCAAATATAAACAAAATGTATTTTCTGTAGAAATAATTATTGTTAATCATTGTAAAAATTTCCAGTGATACTTTTTAATTAAAGTGATTTGGTAATAGTAAAGATAACCATAATGTTGGCGTTGCGATTTTTACTAAGGTAATTTGCCTTTTATAGTTAAAATATAATTTTTTACTAAAAGCTACCAGAGCAGTTATTTTTTGTTTTACATCTTTCTAGTGATAGAACCTTAAACCCGAAATACTGGGCATCACCTATGTCATTATCTAATTTGTTTATTTTTTTCATATGAGGCATATAAAAAACTTTTTATTTGTATTAATACACACAGCAAGAATACAGATAATCAAATGATAAGCCTATTACTATAAATATTATTGTACATTTTTGACAATCAAGATAATTAGAATTACTCGTTTAATCATTACTGGATAGCGTTCATCTTATAATGAATGTACACGACTTCAACTGTTATAAGTGCCGATCACAATGAAGAACCACACAAAGTTTTTTATTTTGCTGTTTTACAAGGTCCCTCTTATAACATCAAAATGAGAAATAGTATCGCTACATTAATGATACAATTTTAATATTTATATCATACTTGTTGATGTTTATATTATTTAATATTAGGCCTAGACTTATTATTGTATCTATAAATTATCAAATGTAGTACAAACAATACTCCCCCTATTATATTGTAATGCTAATGAGCAATTAAAGTTCATGTTAACAAATTTCTTTAAACATAAAAAAACACATTGTATCCTAGGTCTACCACTTCTATATTATTTTGAATAGTTTCCACTAACGATCAATCATAGCTAATGAAAACACCGTTCTTTAAAATAAATAAAATCAAGCAAGTAAAGATAACATCTCAAAATAATATAATTTTCACTGATATTGTTCTTTAGTAGTTTGGTGGGGATTTATCATTTAGGCTGTGTGGTTAAGAAATGACATTGAATGTAAGCGAGAGAAGGAAAGTGGAGGCCTTGGGAATAAAGTATGTTGGAGCATGCTATCTGTAACAAGGAGAAACAAGATAGGGTACGAAGTTATCTGGGAAAAAGTGGGAGTACATGAGATAGTAGATGAAGCAAGACTGAGATGGTATAGGCATTGTAATGAGGACGAAGAAGAAGAGGATGTCAAAGAAAATGTCTGAAATGAAGTACATAGGAAAAAAACTGCAAGGGAGGCTAAGAAAGAGATGAGAGCTCGAGCAGATAACAGGAAGCATGCAAGTGAGAGTAGAATGGAAGCAATTAAAAGAAGTATGGTAGAAGAATAGTTGAAAATAGAGGCATTTTACTTAACTGATCCAGCCACAGGATAAAAACAGTTGATTCGTTAAGAAATTAGATGAAAATAGAGAATGTAATATTCTTAAATGGCATTAGTTTTATATATATATATATAACTAATGCCATTCAAGCATATTACATTCTCTATTTTCATCTAATATATAATAATCTAATATATATCATCTAATTTATATATATCATCTATATTTCATCTAATATATATATATATATAATAATATATAATAATCTAATATATATATATATATATATATTAGATGAAATTAGAGAATGTAATATGCTTAAATGGCATTAGTTATATATATATAAAAACTAATGCTATTTAAGAATATTACATTCTCTATTTTCATCTAATTTCTTAACGAATCAACTGTTTTCATCCTGTGGCATTAGTTATATATATATATATATATATGCTTAAATGGCATTAGTTATATATATGCTTAAATGGCATTAGTTATATATATGCTTAAATGGCATTAGTTTTATATATATATATATATACATATATATAACTAATGCCATTTAAGCGTATTAGTTATATATATATAACTAATGCCATTTAAGCATATTAGTTATATATACAGTAGCCCCATGGCTTCTTTGGTGCTGACTGACAGCTTTAAAAAGTTACCAGACCAAATTATGTATCCCTACGTCGAACCAGATGATATGCAAAAACATGAGTTTAGCAGTCAAAATTTAGATATATACCTGGTTGTTTTGACTGTCAGAAGTCAGCTAGGAGCTGTCAGTCAGCACCAAAGAAGCCATGGGGCTACTTAAATATATATAACTAATGCCATTTAAGCATATTACATTCTCTATTTTCATCTAAAAAATATATATATATATACACACACACACACACACACACACACATATGGGGACTATACACACTAGGTCTATCATACATTTAGGCACTTTTTTTTCAAAACAAAATATTCCTAGTCTATCACATATTTCACTAAGTGAAAATTGATTTGAAAGAGAGAGAGGAAAAAAACCTCTACCCTTTAGGCCATGTGTCTTCACTTGCAAGCAGATGGTACTCCTCAAACTACATCCATAGAATATTTTTATATAAACACATAATAATCGTCTACATTGACCCACATTTCATCCTTTTCTGTTGCAAACCCAACTCTTGCAACTGAAGCATTATTGCTTCTCTGTCTTGTTTAAAACAAATCTTGAACCTCAAGACTACTAATTATTGTAGTGATATAACTTTCCATTACAACCAAACTGATTCAAAGAGCCACACCTAAATGTAAAAGGGAAATTACATCATTAGTACAAAAACTCAAATTAAACTAATATTTAAAATAAATATTAGGGTACAAACCTAACTTTTAAACCTTAAATAATTTATATAGGCTAATTATTATGGTTCTTATCAACCGAGCTTAACCTAATATTTTATCCTTCAATAAATTTAATATTAACAATAATATTTATCACTCAAACTAATTTCAATACATTGCAATAGCATCATCCACCAAAACCAATCATTAGTCAACATTATAATGCAAACTATGTGAAACTAAAACAAAGTTAGTCAATATCTACATTTCACTTGTGATTATAGTGAATTTGGTTTTACTTGTATAATAATTATTTTAAATTATCAAACTTGGCCACAGGCCTACCTAGTATTATTCTAAGAAAGGTGTGTCAAGAAATGCAGAAATTTTATCAGAGTTTCATAAGGAAATAGGTTTAAAAGTGAACGCTGAAAAGACAAAGTAGTCACACATATAACACAGATTGGGGAAAATAATTTTAGATATTACTGCGAACAACAAATCCTTTGACAGGGCTAATGAGTTTAAATATTTAGGAACAATTATAACTAGCAATAACAATATTATATTGAAAATTTGGAAAATATTATTGTATGAGCGATCTGTCTGTTTAATTTAGTTAAGACTAACAAAAAAAAGTAATTTAACTCCGGAGGACCAGTTTTAGTTACACTAAAACAGAGACGGGAGTTGAACGTTGGTTTAGAAAAAAGATGTACTGTGTAGAGCCTACCTTGAGGGTTGGGACTATCACATTCCTTTAAATATTTACATTCTTGTGTCCTTTAGGTGAATACATTTTAATTCTCTGATTATCGAAAATTTAAAAACAATCTTAATATAGGTATTATTTGAATACAGTATCTGTATTCTAATGGTTTGTTATACTCAGGCTGTGAAGGCTAAAGCTCTTTTTTATTATTCGATGCCAAAATTAGTAATTTGGATCTTTACAAATTTATTTAAATATTTATTCACAGTGTCAAACAAGCTTCCCATGAACTCATCTGTATTAAAGCATTTTCTGAAGTAAATTTGTATTGCTAATTAATTTACTCTAGCCATTTATGAAGGAGTCGAAGTCAGAGTTTGAGTCGAAGTCATACCGAAAAATAGCGTAATCTGAGTCGGACAGTAAATAAATAGAGAAGTCCGAGTATTGAGTTGAAGGCTTGGCATACTGTCTTCACAGACCTGGTTATACAATACTAATAACATGTTTTATTAAACTGTGATAAAAAAGAGTTATTACAAAGCTTATAGTACTATATATTATCCCAGTTTGACTTTTAAGTATGGTAACACCCAACAAGCCATTTTTCTTAATTTTGCATGCCTTCCTTGAATGAGAGGAGAGCATAGCTAATAATTAAATTAACTATTCTACACTAATGTAATATTATTTTTTATAAGCCACTAGCATGAGTTAAAAAAAGGAATACTAATAACTAGCCTGTAAAAATTTAATTTAATGGGAAGGTACATTTTTTAAATATCCTTCTTTATAAATATGTTTTGTATAGACTGTGAATTTGACTTGAATGAAGTAAATTAGTTTTGTTCCCAAATGTATGCTTTCACTCTTACATTGATTGTATAATCTCTGCTGGACAGTAGTTACTTTAAGATTATAAGTAAAGATATCCAACCTACTTGAGCAAAAGCCTACAAACTTTATGTTTTCAACTCTACCATGGAGGGATTAATTTTTTTTTAACAAAGCTCGCATTTTTAAGTACAGCACCACGAAAATATTATACAATACTTTTGTTTTTGCCTACTTTCAGGTCACATTTTAAGTCACAGTGTGTAATTAGCCAAGTATGTAAAGTGTCGACATCATCCCATTGTTTAGAAAAACACAACGATGACAGTGAGTCATCAGATGAAGAAAAAGAAAAACCTAAAAAACAACTTGGAAAAAATATGGATGCAATAAATAAACTTAATTCCTTATTGAAGGCTATGATGGAGGTATGTAATTTACTAAGCCAAATTTTTATACATAACCACTTGGTACACAGTGTGATTGTGTATACTTGGTAGCCTACGTGGTGTGATTGTGGACACTGGTCACCTATATTATTATATGATTGTGGACACTAGTAGCTAACATGGCGTAGTTGTGGAATAATTTTAGCAGTCATAAGCCTCATCTTGAGTGGTAAGGGTGTTTTGGCTCCCCCAACCCCTTTGAAAGTACCTACCAATAATAATGTATTCCTCCTTAATGCAGGCTTGTAGCTTAACTAAGTGTCATACATTTTATAACGCCAACAACTCCAAATTATGATTTAAAAAGCTTCTTCAAATGAGGATTTAACTTTAACACATTTTCTTGCCATCTGCTGTGAAAGGACTTTATTATGAGCTAGAACAGGTAGGGCCCTCCTTCCTCATTTAAATACATTTTTAGGCTCTGCCCTGGATGACATTTATAAAAGTTGCTAAAGCTAATTTCATATTTTCATACCAAATTACATGTTTTGCTGTCAATTTAATTAGTAGGCCCTATCAAGGCAAATAGCACAACTGTAATATATTTATGACCTAAAACTAGCATTGTGTAACAACATCTCTATGGTCATATTTTATATTCCATAATCTCTTTTATTTTAGGAACCTACAATTTCTGTAGGCATTTTATTATTTTATTTATTTTAATATAGTTTTCCTATCTAAGTGTTCTATCATTCTTTAAAAAATTCCCTTTTCTTCCTTTTATGCGCTTTGGTTTCCTCTTTTAGGAAGTTATGTTGCATGTTTCACACTTCTCCCTGATGAGTTCCGATAGAATGAAACCTAGATCAGGGGATTGGGGGGTAGCAATCGATTTTCTTAAAGAGGCAGCCATTAACTCTTTGTCCAATGGCAGCAATGTAAAATGTGAACTGTGTTCTTCTTTTCATTGTAAACGCCATATTGTGTTCTTTCCTTTTATATGTTTCTATCCACCTTTCATTCTTCTAAAGATAATACACTTAACTTAAATTGCGTAAAACATTTTCCAAAATTTTGTCATGGACACTAAAATAATATAATATTAGTATTAAAAAGATTACTACAAATATATAAATTAACAGGAAAGCATGCATGATTTTATGCATAATAGAGCATGCTATCATAGATAACAAGAGTACAACAATTTAAAAACAAATAAATTGTATCAATTTAAGGCAACTTATTAAAATATGTTTTTTTAAAAAATTAACAGCCATTTTAATATCAACTTTGGCTGCAAACCTCTGTGATATTACTATATGAATTGAACATATACTTCATTCACGGTAGGAGTTTACCTCTGAAAGGTCTTTTTTCCTACCAATATCCTACTATATAATATATTTCTGGTAGGGAAAAAGGCCTTTCAGAGGTAAACTCCTACCGTGAACGAACTTTATGTATAACTCCCCAATCCCTCGAGTGGTATTTTACACCTCCCAGTGGCGTGTTTGTTGTTTTATTAATATTTGCCATAATAATTATTGATGGGTTCATATAAGTTTACATACTAACATACTCTCTGGCATTAGGAACTCGAAGGTTCATTGCAGTGCTTACAAAAGTATGACACCTATCCCTCTCTTAAGAGTTTTATCCAGTCCACCTCTATTACACCCTATCTCTTTCAGGTACATTCTAATGCTATCCTCTCATCTACATCTGCTTTTTAATGCGCTCTTCCCATTATGTTTTCCAGTCGATACCCTGAACACCGTTCTAGATTCTTCTATTTGCGCTGCATGTCCTGCCCACCATAATCTATGATACTGATTATCCTAACAATGTCTTGTGATGAGTACATGGTATCTATCTCATCACTATGTAACCTCCTCCACTCCCCAGTGGCCTATCCCTTTTTGGACCAAATATCTTCCTAGGTACATTGTTTTCAAACTACCTAAATTTATTTTCATCATGTAAGGTAAGAGACCATGTTTAACACCCATAAAGAACAACTGGTAAAATTATTGTTTTATATATTACGAGTTTTACATTCCTTAAAAGCATGCAAGATGTCAATAGGTTTATACACTAACACCAGATGTAATAGGTTTGCATACATTAATTATTTATAATAAATTGTGAACTGCAACATTGATCTCTATTTGCTTGTATGTTTGCAATAGGTCTAGTTTAAATGTGTTCATCTTTTTGCAAAGATTACAACATAATTGGGAATTGAAAAAATAAATGTTGGTTTAATTATCTATTGCTGTAAATTTACTATATACAACCAATGTCTTCATTTACACACGTCTTTTCAGGAAGAATCTTCACCATCAAAATCATTTGGAGCAAGCAACATAGAAATAGCACAACCAAGAACTAAAAATAAAAAAATACTAGAATCCAAAGACAAATCTAAAGAAGAGGTTAAAAAGGTTTTATCTGAATCTGAAAAATTAGGTTGGTACCGCTACCAGTATATTTAATAATTTGTTTATTTCATAACTAACATTTGTTTTGTTCTGATTGTTTAGTTATTATTTTGCACACACACACACACACACACACACACGCACGCACGCACTACGCACGCACGCACACACACACACACACACACACACACGTACGTGCGCGAGTGTTTAGTCAGTAGTTTTGAAAGTAGAATTCCTTGGGTTGCTTCTTCTTCTGTGGTGTAGGATACTGGTTGGTATCTCTCATCTATTCTTCCAATATTCTTGTTCTTCTCTTTTGGACCGTCCTTCAGCCAGGTATCAGCATAACTCCAGAAATGAAGGCAAGGGACAGGAGAAGAAGGTTTTGGCGATGTACTTTGTGCATAAAGATAAGTTTAAGAGATACAGAATTGTGAATTAGAAAGCTAACATTTTGAATCATACAAATTGGTTCATAGATGAAGCTTTGACGAGTGCAGCCCATGATGTAGCGACTAGCTTTGGAGGAGATGTGAAGCAGACTGAATCTGAATTACTTCATAAACTTCTCTCGCATTCAGAGAGTAAACCCAGCGATGTTAAGGAAACAACCAAACCATCTGTAAGCCTTAAGTAAGTTTTACTTTACCATTACTGTTTACAGCCTTTGGCCTAGATCACTTTTTTATTCAAGCAATATATTTTCCACTACTGGTTTGTTAGGCCTATCATAGCTTCCATGTGCATTATAGTTTAACCTAAGACTAGAACAGGCACAACATCCAGTCCCCAGCCGTTAATTCATCACTATGAAAGAGTAAACCCACATTTCCCCAATGATAAATTTTTCGGCCATGCCGGAAATTGAACTCAGAACCCTTAGCTTTAGCTCAGTAGACAGACACACTCCAAATTGAGATAAGGTGTTGGATCCTTAAGTAAGGATGATGCAATAATGTTTTTTTTTGACTCAAATCATTTGAGGCTTTTTTAAAAACAAAACAAAATTGTTTGGTGGGATGTGCATCTATATCACCTATTGGCTGTGTAAATTTAGCAAAGTGTTAAGTAGGCTAAACACTATTTATTCTACTTTAGTAAATACATCGATAAAGCATTATTTAGATCTTCAAATTTATGATAAGCACCAAGCTTGATCAAGGTCAAAACTATGGGGTCCCGGTTCTTCAGGAAATGACCGACCATCCCACCTCTAAGATTTTTGGTTCAAGAGATTTGTGTGTCTAAAATATTTTAAATTTGTATTTATATTTATTGTTTTGCACTTGCACGGTTAGTCACATGATCCAATGCTGCTCAAGTTACCGCTGTGGTTTTATTATTCTCCCTTTTTTATCAGCATCATGTCCTACTACCTGTTTTAGTGATATGTTTATGTACTAAATTATAATTCGTTAGGGATAAAGAAGAGTAAATTAAGAAGTATTGTACCCACATATGTGGGGAGGGAGAGTGCAACATTTTTAGGGAAAAACATCCTGTGTACATCCATTCAGGATTTATATGTTGATTTCCTTGTCATCGGCAGTCCAATCTATTGCAAGAGTGACGCCGAGGAATATTTGGCCACCAAAGCGGGTATCATCCCTCCTCCACAATAATGTGGGCACATTTACTCTTCGGTACCTTTCCACTTCTTATCCACTAGGTTAAATTGTTAATAACTTAGTTTCTGAACATAGTAATTTAAAAAAAGTGTCTGTGGTTTTTACCAATCTTTATTTACGTTAACATGGATGTTCATCCTCCAAACTACCTTCATTATTCCTATCCCTTAGACTAGGTCATTAATAACTATGGTGTTAAACATAGCAATGACAAGAACAACATTGTTTTGACCGGAAAGTCTAAATGGCATCACTCTCATGTTAGACTGGCCTACTGATGACAGGGAGATCGGCATTTGAATCCTGGCAGCTTCTACTGATCTTAAATTGTTTCCCACTCTCCCTCAATTATATATGTATATATATTTTATATATTTTTAGCGCCGCGTCTTACTACCCGTTCGGGTTATACACTTTAAGTACTAATTACTCTAATGGATTAGGAATTGGGAAGGTTGAATTAGAGGAAGTGAACCCGCATTTTCGTGGAGAGAGAGTGGAAAACCATTTAGGAAAATCCACCCCCAGTTCACCCGACCGAGATTCGAACCTCGATCTCCCCGTCCTCAGCAGTCGAGCTAAGCACGGCAAGCGCGTTAGCCAACTACGCCACCGAGGCGGGTCTCCCTCAATTCAAATGCAGGTAGATTACCTCTAAAATGCTTCCTACCTCTTACATACCCCATTAAATAAGGCTAATAATCATATTTGCATGTATCCTGAACAGTTAGTAAGGCACAGCGATAAAACATTTTTTGTTTTGCACAGTGAACTGATTGTGGGGATGAAAATTGACCGTACAAAAAGAAGTGATGCAATACCTGAAGAAAATAGGGCTGGCCAAGTGCGTCGAATACTTGGCACACGCTTCCAGTCACCTTCCAGAGAAAGGTTTTCTGGGGAAATACCTTATGAAACAACTCTAGGAGAAAAAACCCAAGAACAAAGGAGATCTAAAATGTATGTATATTGTTGAAGGGCTGGTGTTCTTTTGCATACTACTCTACTCTTGATATATTCATGAGAGCTTTATCTTTTCTAATACAAAAACATTAGTTTTGAAAAAGTTACTGTAATTTTTTAACTATCGCTAAAACAAACACATAATAAACACAGGTAATATCAAAATTGGAAGTTTCAGAAAGTACATTGCAAGCTTTAGTCAAAACCAATTTCTTTATTTAAAAAGCATATATCAATAATTTACTCATTTGCTAAACAATGGTCTTAAGTTAAGTAATTTAGGTAAGTTTAATAAAACAAAAAATAACCATAATCGTAAATGTATAATAACACAGTGTATAAATACTGTACAATAATGTAAATTAAGTGTTAGTGAAGGAAGACAATCTGAAAGTATAGTTAAGTTAGGCCTAGATAGGAACAAACAAAACTTCTCTCTTAAGTTCTTCTCTACACTTTCCACTTCTTCACACTTCCATAGTTACACGAGAGTGTGAGGAAGTGGGAAGTGTAAAAGTGTAAGAAGAAATGAAGAGAGAAGTGTGTGTGTTCCTAACTAGGCCTAACTTACTTAAGTTTCAGATTGGTTTCCTTCACTATCACTTATTTTACAATGTTATTGTAAAGTGCCTTATTAAACATTTCCAAGCCATTAAGCAATAATACATTTTATTATAATTGTTAAATGTAACACCAGTACACTTCTACATTTTATTTAACCTTTGTCTAAAGTAATATTTAAAAAAATGGATTCCAAGGAAATAACATATTTATTTATTACTGTGATGTGTTATTTTGTTCTAAATGTGGTATTTTAGACCTCAATTTTTTTGGAAATTATGTAGGACGTGGTCTAATAGATTCATTGAAATTTTTGTTAAATTCAGGGACACTATGCCATTTTCCCCTTTGTTTGGTTTTAAGTTTTATTATAAATGAATTAATATTAAAGTTCATTAATATTTGTTTTTATTCAAATGATTTTCATGTAGTTACAAATGACAAGACCTTACCTATAGCTACAAAAGTTTTACTCCATGGCGTGGCATACTGCCAAAGCTTACAGATCTTCATAAAATTACACCCACAATATTATATTCATCTCACTCAGTCTATAACTCACCAATTTAAACTGTTCTCTGTTTTTGTTGCAACCTCATTTATTCATTTATGCCTTGTCAGTAAGGGTTTCATAATCTGAACAGTCCTTGCGTGATGGCAACACATAATTTCTCTGGTTTTACTTTTATACAGAGTTCAAAAATTTCATTATATATATATTAAAAAATATATATATTTACATATCGGATATTTATCAAGGTCTTGATATATAGGTATCATGAAATGTTTCAAATCAATACATTTATAAGAACACACATTACATACTCACACTATGTAAATGTTTGTTTGGATAAATTGTATCTAAAGAGATAACCATACATTTACACATCAATAATTACTTATATTTACAATTTTATTATTTTGTATGAAAAAATTGACATAATGATTTTAGTCAAGGTAGCTAAATTAGGGTTTCTTAGGCTACAATTCTGTTTTCAATATTTTACTAACACATTGACATAAATAATTACACTTTGTGAACACAACCAAGAACAGTTAAAAAAATAGTTAAATCATTGATCATGACTGTGTTTAACTCATACATATTGTATTAAGATTAGGGTTAGATCAAAAATACAGACAAGAAAAAATGTTGTCATCATTCAGTGTCTGCCCCAGAATCTTCATCTTGGTTTAAAAAAGTAACTCTTTTAACTAATCTATCATTTTGGCTCTAAACTTCCCCTTCCTCTGACTCAGGCCAAATCCATTCTAAGTTTGGTTTCTTACAGCATGAATCTTTGTTCAATTATTTGATCAAGAATGTTAATTTATTTGCCTCTACATTTCCCAACCGATTTCTTAATTATGATTAGACTATGCCAAAACTGGAAAAATTCATTCAAGGCTAGCTCTTACTACAACAGCTGTCAACAACTGTTCACACAAATCCAACCAGCTCATTTTTAATTTTGCCCAATCAAACCATGCAGCAGATTCTGTAATTTTAACAGATTTACATCAAGTCAATGCTTACCAAACAAATATGAGGGAAAGGGCATGATGGCTAGTGATAGAGCCATAACAATAGAGATTAAACTATTACTTATATAATGCAGATGCTCAAAGGCTAGTTCTTTTTGCTGTTCGTCCAAATTTAATCCGTGGAATCTATGATCATACAAAGTAATGTACAAGACCTAATGCCATATTCTTACGTTTTACAAAATATGTCTGTACATTGTGTGGTTAGTCTTTTAGATTAGGTCATTTTCTAGCTTATGCCACACTTCAACAGCAACAGAAATTGTGGCATGATCCCAAATGACTTTCTCTAATGCCACATATATAGGAGTCATCTGAGTCCTAAAATCCTAGGCATAGTTTACCATTTAAATATGTCCTTATCAATAACATCCCTGTGATATTGGCATACCTGAACTAGGATTCCTTTGTTGTCGAGGAATGGCGAAATCACTCACTGAATTGTATATAACCTCTAGGGGTGTGCAAAGGCCACTTTTTAAATGCAAAGCTTGAAACTTGTGAAGCAAAGTAGAAGCGAAGCTTGAAACTTGTGAAGTCGAAGCTAGCTAGGATTTTTGTTGTTGTCACTTAATGCTACTTTTATTTTTTAAATTAATTATTTTTCTAGATTTTGTCAGTAATAAGGACCAGGAAAGTTTATTTATTTTTTACCTAAGGCCTATATTAACAATTAATGTACACAAGCTTACTGATAGGCTTAGTAAATTATCAATGAAGTTTTAATTTTTACTTACATCATGTAGTTGATAAAATTATTTTGCAAACTTTACACATGCATTTCTTTTTATCTGCATTTCTCTGATAGTAATTATAAATTAAATTCTTTTTTAGTTTCCCACTTTCCGTATCAGTCATTTTGAATAATAAAGAAAATGTAAAGAATCGATGAAAAACTTCTTTGTCAAAATGCACTTGTAATTAATTCTGTTACAGATAGTAGAATATTAAGGACTAAACATTAGATGTAAGCTGGGATGATAGCACAACTAAAGCGCTTTATCTTCTTCATATCAGTAACCATGGTGTTATCTCTTTATAGATATTTTTATTTTTTACAAAATTATGTTGGCGATAGTGAATATAGTATATTAACATTTACTTACCCTCTTTTGATCTATGCTTACGTTATGATAGTTAAATTACTAGTCAGTGTTAAAATTCTGTTTAGTAACAGTTTTTAAATTATCTAATATTGAAATATGTAATATTTATTAAGATAAAACTAAATCGTTTGATAATTTATCAAAATTTTATCCTTACTTTGAGATGTTTTAAATACGCGAAGGTTATTGTAGATGCCGAACTCAAAGCCGAAAGATATTTGACCTTATACTTCGACTTTTTGAAGCTTTGCACACCATTACTAACCTCGAAAGTCATCACAAGTTATTTTTATCTCTGGCTGCTTTGGATGAAGTAGCTGGTAAATGTTTGTTTCAAAAGTATTTTATTACCTTAACAATATTGTTCTAACTGCTGAAATTTGAACATCTGCTAAAAGATTTTAAAAATGAGCAGAACAACCATACTGAATTATGTCAACATCATCTGTTGTTTCTAGCTGTCTACGCATTTTGGTAATGCAACCAGTGCTGTTTGTCATAAAACTTGTTGCTTTTACACCAACTGAACTTTGACCATTTTTAATGTATTTAACTGCAACCTCTCAAATACTCTTCTGTGTGTGAATGGCCTGAAGTATCAACAGTTTCAGCTAAAACAGATTCTCCTTACTGAATCATCACTGAACACCATACAAGAGGCTCATTATGGATATTTTACCATCCATCTAATGACGTCGATACAATCTGTCCTTTAAGTTTTTCATTGCATTAAACCAAAACAGAGCCATACACAGTGTTGAGTATTCTGTATCCAAGCAGGTATGTTGATGGTGGCTCATAACCTTGTTTCATGAGCCTACACATTTTTACAAAGCATTGAGAAGCATGATTAGGGTAAATGGAGTGTTTGTAGAGTAAAAATATATGCCAATTTGTTGGCTGATGTGATCAGCATATGTCTTAAATGTTAGCCTCCATATAAAAATAAGCAAAGTCTTAGTATCTGATTCATTTGTCCTTTTATTTGTAGTAGTCCCACTTGTAGATGGCTTTGATTGGGTATCTTGGCTTTAGGAATTACTCTCACCTCCATTTTCATCCTTACCATCAGAAGAGACAACTGGACACTTTTTTTACGATGCTCTATAAGTATCTTAGGTATTACTTAAATTTCCTTTTTACACTTTTTGCAACTAGCCCTTTTCCCACTATTATTGGGCTTATTATTATTAGTACAGTCAAAGTTCTTCCAAATAATTTTTTTTTGCGTAGCCATGAGAATTGAAAAACTTTAGCAACAGCACACTTTACAACTCTACGTAACAACAGCATACTTAAGACATCCCGGTTTAACGAAACCCTTAGATGAGCAGCTCTACCAATGTGTTAATTTTTCAAAGCACTTTAGCTCATGAAATGTTTTTAATAATATAATCTCTAATTTATTTGTAGCGCTTCAGAGAGAGTAAACCTATTTGATAGCCCACCTTTGGGCATCTTCCAGACCTCTGACAAGACCAAGCCAGCCAGCGAGATTTCCCTCCCCCCTGAACTGACAACATGGCAGCGCTTGCATGAACGTGAGCTTAAACTGGCCGTCACACATCCCCCAGCCAACATATATGAGGAAATGATACAGTGGACAGAACAGGGTAAACTCTGGAAGTTCCCAATTGATAATGAGCAAGGTATACTTCATTCATCGGTATCATAACCTTTTTAATTTATCTTGTTAAAATCACTTGATAAATTTACTTAAGTTTATACTAGCAGCTTAACACATTTAAAATATGTCTCTGTGAGCACTCACATTTTGAGCCTAGTCATTCAATAGAAGCTTGAGTTTGAACTCGACAGTTCTCAATAAGCTCAGAAAATTTGATCTTGCTGTAAAAGGCTATTTTTGTGCTTCACTGTGTCTATGGTGATGGATGATTTTTTGTTTATGCTTTACCCTATATCTTTCTAAGTTGTTTGAAAAATGTATAAAATGTACATTTAGAATATGTTATTTTTATTCATATTTTCATGTCTTTCCCTACATAATTGTACGTCAAAAGTGAATACAAATATTACTTGGCGAGTTTTAGAAATTTTAAGAACGTGTCAAAAAGATCAGCTTAAAATTGTTTTTGTCTTAGGTCTTGATGAAGAGTCAAAAGTATTCTTCACAGAGCATATTTTCTTGGAGCAACATATAGAGTCATGGTGTCCGAAACGAGGTCCAGTTCGTCATTTCATGGAACTAGTTTGTGTAGGATTGTCGAAAAACCCTTACATCACGGTACAAGACAAAAAGGACCACCTAGATTGGTTTGGACAGTATTTTGAAAGCAAAAAGGAGATTCTCACAGAAGTAGGAGCACTGGCTGGAGAAGCACAGCCCCAGACTAAACTAGCATTTTGAAAATACAATTTTATCCTGTATATTTTTTATTAGCTTTGTTTATATAAAACATTATACTATGTTCAAGACTTAGTATGAAATAACTCAATCTAGAGTACTTTATTTTCTAAAAAAATATCAATTTCTGACAAACACTCTTCTTGTAACTTTCTTCTTCCATTAATTGGTTCCAATTTCCCCTTGTGGATTAAATCACAAGGATACTATGGCTTGAATTGCTGCCCAGCCTTTGAGAGACTTTAACTTACTCAAATCCTGAAGGGGTGTATGTTTTCTTCACATGATAGGAAATCAGGTAAGATATGATTCATTGTGCAATCCTAGGTTTGTAAAGAAATAGAAAAAAAAATGAAACAAAATAATATTTTTATTTATTCAACTGTTAGGACATCTCTGTCCTTGGCTTGCCAATAATGGTATTATACTGCTTACAAACAGGGAAAACCTGGAAAAAATCAGGGAATTTAAATACTTGAATAAATCTGCACGTAAATAGTTTGACAAAAGTGATAGATTTTGTTTCTCGATTAACAAAATGCTTTGCCTATGTATAATTAAATCGATTGGAAATGTATATGACATGCATGTAGAGACATGCAAAAGGTGAAGTTATATTTAGAGGGAAAGTTGTGTTATCTTTTTCAAAAAGTGATGATATGATAGACTTTTCTTACGCACTCTAATGAAAACATTGCCATTGTGGCTAGATTATTTCCCTTAAGTTTCGTTATTTTGTCGGTCAGAATATTGTACGCCACAAGAAATCTTTGAGTCAACTTTAGCACATGGTAACCAAACTGCCTCCTCACGTCTTTTGCCAAACCATATGACAAATCCTCCTCCTTGGATGTATTCAACAAAGTAATTACCTATGCCTAGAGACACCGATATTTCGCGAGTTGTGTTTTTACAAACTTTTACTTATCACATTTAAATTGCCCTAGAAACATAATTAAACATCACTGTGGCAGTTTTGAGTGAAAATATTGACGCAAAATAAAACGAAATTAAATCTATTCGCGAAATTGACGATTTGGCCATTTAAACGCGAATTATGGTCACTTTTTCACTCTAAACGCGAATAAATAATAAAACATTTCTGACATTAGCAGCCATTCTAAAACTTGAACAAAAAAATAAAAATAGTACCAACTGAACCAATATAATTTTCTTTCAAAAGAAAGTTTATTTCCCTCAACCAAAGACTTGCTTTAAAAAGTGTTAAAACTGGCTACTAAAACGGGCATATTGGACACCCAAGACAAGTATTTAAAGAATTAGGAGCCAAAAACAACGCCATGTCCAAGCTAGAGTGAGATCTCTCTACACTCATATCTTTGGCTTCCTGATGACGTCACTTCCATCAGGTCGTTAGATATTAACTTTGCATTACTCGTTAGTAAGATCATTTTGTTTTTAACCTCTCTTATATTCATTAAATATCTAAACATGCCTAAAGTTTTAAGTATTTTTGGAAGAGAGCATGAGTTTGGAAAAGAAGGATTTTATACATTTGATAAAGTTAAAAAAAATAATGATGTGCAAAACGCACGTTGACTGGTTCAGAAAAGACACATGTTTGAAGCATATTAATAGTGACTTGCATGAACGGAAAAAAAGTAATGTTTCTGAATCATCAAAACAAACAACCCTTGAAAATTCTCTAATAAAGTCTAAAAATTCAAAAGAAGACCGCAAAGAATTCATTATGGATACCACGAAAACATTTATGGAAGCCAATATTCCCATTGGAAAACTAGATCATCCTTCTATGCGACGTTGGATGGATAAATAGGTGAAATGTAAACATTTTGAAGATTTTTTTTTAAAATTTCCTTTATTATTTAAAAATCAAAAGTAAATAAGGGCCAATTATTTTTCAGTCTTTTCTGATTTTATTTTCCTAATGAAAAAATAGTGTTTTTTTAACACTTTTTTGATTATTTACTAATTTATCAAAAAAATAGATGAGATATAAATGTTTGATTTGGGCTATTTTCAAGATGTTTATCTTTAATTACAATTAGTGAAATAGCCTAGTAGATTAGTTTGTTCTATCAAAAATTAGTATGCTTACAATTCGGTTTTAGGTGGAGGAGACCTCCCTAAGGCAGAAACCATAAGAAGTGTTTGTATCCCAGAAGTTAACCAAATACAAGAGGATAATATCAAGGACAATGTAAAAAATCAGCAAGTTGCATTTCTTTGTGATGAGACAACTGATAGAAAAGGACAGTTGTGTTTTTGTTATTTTGTTGAAAACATTACGTGCTGATTCGAAGCAAAGCTTGTTTGTTGGTGCAGTTAAAGTTTTGCAGAATTTTTCAGCAACAGAATGTTTATGGGCACTTGTGGACACCATCACCAAGTATGAAATTCCTCATGAAAATGTAGTTTGTGTTGTGACAGATGGTGCGCGTTACATGACGAAATGTGTAACTTCTTTGAAAGTTCTCTTAAGCGATGATTTTCTGCATATAAAGTGCTGGGGCCACAAACTTAATTTGGTTCAAAATTATTGGTCAGCGGAGCTGCCAGAGCTGAATGAGTGTGTTACTAAAGCAAAGGCTGTATTCCTGAACACTTGAAAGATAAAACATAATTATCTAGTATTTCTGAATGAAAAATACAGTCAAGGTGAAAAGTCTGCTAAACTATTTCCAAACCCAGTTTTAATGCGATGGAAATCTTGGATTTGTTCAGTGGTGTACCTCTGTGAATATTTGGTGGATTTAGTGGAATATTTTTCAACATTGGAGAAGGTGACAGCCGCACTTAAGTACTTCCAGGATATGTCAAATGATAAGGTAACCCTAATATTGATTGAATGCCAAGCAGTTTTAATTGAGTACTGTTCTGAATTGGTGTAATTAATTACTATACTCGAAGGTTCTACCTATGCCTTCAGTCATAAGCTTTATGGTAAAGTGACAGAGCTACAAAGTAATTTTAAACTGATTTCTGACATGAACTATGGAGAAAAAACACAGAAAAATTGAAAATTCTTCTAACTCTAAAACAAGCAAATATCAAAAGTCAGTTTCAATCTTTAGGACGGCAGTGCCTTATAAAGCTGAATTCACTCCATCAGTCAGACCCATCCAAAACATTTTTTGAAAACATTGGTACTCTTTTTGACATTCACTCGATTGGGACAAAACAAGTTAATTCTGATCTCTTCCATTCAGCTTGGAAAATACCATTTTTAAAATCCTGCTCTGAAATTAATTTTCAAAGAGGATAGTGTGTGTTGCAGACACAAGTGAGCAATAGTAAAAAAGTTGACATTTTGGACATATTGTGTGGACTGAAAGAAGACCATGAAGAGTTTGCCATCAACAGCATAAAAGTATTATGGATTCCAGTGTCTAATGTTGACAGTGAACGTGCATTTTCGGCATATTCCAACATTATGTCAGATAAGCGCACTAACTTGAAAATTGAAAATTTGGAAACAATGTTGTATTTGTACTTTGGTGAATGACGTGAGATATGTTGATAAAAGGTATGGACATTTTTGTCTTATAAAATAATTCAGTGCAAGTACTTTTTAAGCTATTTGAGTTAATTTATTACCATTACCTTAAAAAAACCTCTTAAGACTTTTTATACCGACAATCTGGGTCTTACCCTTTTATTTACCGAAATTCAACTTTTTATTTAATGAAATCAAGTAACTTTATTTACCAATTTTTTTTCTGAAAATCATGGTTTTACCCTTTTATTTACCGACTTTTTATACCGAAATCCAACTTTTTATTTAACAAAATCCATTGGTTTTATTTACCACAAATCGGGGTCTCTACCTATGCCTGGTGTTTGGTACTCCCCGACATGTATTCCATTGTAAGAACACAAAGAAGCAATACCCCATCCAAGATAATTATGACTGCAACATATCCATCTTAATCTACTAACTTTATTGTAATTTTTATGAGGCTGAATACATTGGACTGACAACAGGACCTTTGAGAATACACCATGAAAAATCATTAAAATCTATATAAACCAGTTCCTCCCCATGCTACAACCCACAATAAGTACTTTGACTCCTGCTACATCATCAGAGTACTCAGCATTACAGCCACTTGCAACAACTCTTAGCTCATACGATGAGAACTTACACATCAATGGGTAATCAAATTCAGACTACCATCTTGTTTGAATCTGAGAGTAAATAATACGTATATAACATGATAATATTAATAATAGTGATAAAAAAAGTAATGGTTTTTATTATATTTTCTTATTTCTTAAATTATTTCATTGTTTTTAATTATTATTATTATTTCAAGTATAAGTTAATCTTTATTGGTTTTGAAGTTATTATTAATTTTTCAGCAAGCTGGCTATCTCTTCAAGCTTCCATTATGTTACATCACTTAGGCAACATGGCCAATTTTCATTTATATTTCAAATTATTCTAGAAGCATGTAGTTCCATTATATATATCTCTCTTTGTGTTTTGTGTGTTTTTAATGACATCTCTTCATATAAAAAGGAATTCCAAAAATTCAAAACAATATGCAATGTGGAAGTGAGAAGAAGTGGGACGTGTAAAAGTTTAAGAAGAAAAAAAAATAAAGAGAGAAGTGTGTTTGCCTCTTGTTGTTTTAAAATATATTATGATATGGTGGGGAACAGGCACCACATCATGAGGCTTCCTAACCTACTACGGATGTACCCTCAATTCTTTGAGCCACCAAACCCTGTTTGTTGATGATGCAGACCTCATTAGATATCCCTGGAACCACCCCCTCCCTTCCTCACATTCTGGCTCCAGGGGAAGAGAGAGGTATTAGCCCCTCCAGATGTAATGGCCAGCACTACGGAGGAAGTCATAAATTCAGCCTTAGGGAATGCGAAGGTTTCCCGAGGCTTTACCACAATACATGAATTATTATATTGGATAATAAAGTATTAAAATAAAGAAGTAAATTTGAAATAATTTAATTCCAAACTCACTTCTTTATTCTAATAATTCCTTATCCAATATTATAACGCTCCCTTCTACTGTAATCTAAAATGTTAATTAACTATACTAATGGAATCAAGATGAGGGAGCTGAAATTAAAAGGAAATATATCCACATTTGTTTGGGGGTAGAGTGGGAAGTTATTTTGGATAAATTACCCTTTTCATTACACCCAACCAAGATTCGAACTTCAATCTTTCAGTCACCAACAATTCAGTTTAGGCCTAACACAAGATTGATGTGTTTGACATCCCACCACCGATACGGGTCTTTGAAACACAATGGCACTCAGGAAGCAAAATGAAACATGCTATTTAGCTCTAGAACATAAATATCAAACACTTTATTTTTAAAGCGTGCAGGTTGCGAGTCACTAAATTTGAAATGTTTATATTGTACCGAGTGTTGGTATGTTACTGTATGCTGGTTACTTGCAATAGGCTGAATTTTCAATCCATTAATATTGGAAAGCCGATGACATTTCCAAGAACTAAGCCAATGGGATACAAACTTGCCATTCTACAAAATACATATAGTAAACAAAAGTAAACATTATTACTTCATTGAGTGCACCTTATTAAAGCAATTTGTTTGGCTTATTTATATTATTATTATTATTATCCCATTTGGGTTATAAACACTTACGCTAATGTATAATGGTAGGGTGATTGTGAGATTAAATGGAGGACCTACAGTTTTAACGTAGAATCTGAACCACGGTGGAGGCCTGGCATTCCACACATTCACAAGTTTTGATTAATACACGTCTTGTCAGAGGTGAAGGAAGGGTTTGGTAATCAGATAAATCTGTGCTGGGACAAAGGATTGAACCCTGGACACCCAGCACAGCTTAACCAACATGTATATTTTTGGAAAAAAATAAATAAAAACAAAGGGAAAAAACATGATGATGAATGTTGTATAACAAAAAATTGGACTAAATTAATAGTGAATTTGGTTTCTACATTGGTCATCTTGTTAATTTTCATTAAATACATACTCAAATATTTATATGAACTAACTTTTAAAATAACCATGATAAAATTATTTTGTGTAAGGAACTTTAAAAGAATTAGTTTTATTAAGTAAAAGATGTATTTATTAATAATATATAGGCTTACATATTTATTGAAATAAATCATGAAAATGCTGTGTTAAAGACAACGTTTGAACATTAAAATAAAGTCAAGACTTGCACTGTATATCGACATAAAATTCTAGATTTACAGGCATTCTGATATTGATGTTCATATGCAGAACTTATTTCATACATAGTTATTTAAATTTAGATATAGCTTCGAAAAGATTAGTGTATTTAGTTAACATTGCTTTGGTTTTATTTGCTTCTAGGATTACTATAAAAGATTTGTTCTAGGGGTAAAGCTATATTTACTTTATTCTTTAATTCTATTCAATTTTAATCGGTAAGAAGGACAAATGGAAATCTTAAAGAAATATAATAATACGGCTGGCATCACTTGTGCCATCTAGATCAAGATGAAAAATTAACAGTATGCACATTTTGAAAAATACCCATGTTTTTTAACTTCATATTTTAGACTAAATGACTTTTAAGGCTAATTGACTCTTGGTGTAAATTAATTTTTAGGCCAACTAACTTTTGGTGAACTTCGATTTCTTTTATTCAAAATTTATTCTAAGTCAAATGACTTTTGGTGAAATAAATTTTTAGGGCTAATAATTTTAGGCCAAATTAATTTAGATCTCACTTTTCAGGCTAATTGACTCTAAGCTTAATTCCGGGTTTCCATCAGAGTCATGGGACTAACTCTTATAGTATTATTTATTATGGTTTTCATTATTGATAATTTTAATTTTCAGCTTTATTGTTTTCAGTCTAAATCGGTTCTCATTATTTAATGTTGACCATCTCAAACAAATTCAATTAAGAGGGGTTGATAAGGAGCTTTTTATGCCCCACTATGGTGGCTGCTGCAGTAACCTGCTTCTAGATGAGCTGGAAACTTGAAATTTGACAGGAAGGTCACCTTAAAATTTTCAAATATAATGTAAAAACACTTTTTGAGGAGGTATGAAACTGAAATTTGGAATGTAAGTAAATATACCTTCCTTGAATAGCCAAATGACATCTGAACATTAGGAATTTCAAAACTAAAGCCTAGTTCACACTTTACACTGCTGCCAATGGACAAAGAAGGTAATGGATGTCTCTTAAAGAAAATTGATCGTCACCGCCCAATCCCCCGACCTAGGTTTCATTCTATCGGAACTCATCAGGGAGGAGTGTGCAACGCAACTTCCTAAAAGAGAAAACCAAAAAAACACAAGAGAGGAGAAAAAGGAAACTGGTAAAGAAAGATAGAACACAAGGATAGGAACAAATAAAAGGTATAACAAAAAGGACAAACACAGGAAAATGACATGGATGCGAATCTATAATGATATAACTCTATAAGGAAAACCTCTTTTCGCTTTATGAGGCAATTGCATTATATTTGGAAGAAGGTACAGGAAAGGTGGATAGAAACATATAAAAGGGGGACAAACACAATATGGCCTTTACAATGAAAAGAACACAGTTCACACTTTACACTGCTGCCTTGAGTTCTATCTTTCTTTACCAGTTTCTTTTTTCTCTCTTGTGTTTTTTTGGTTTTCTCTTTTAGGAAGTTGCGTTGCACACTCCTCCCTGATGAGTTCCGATAGAATGAAACCTAGGTCGGGGGATTGGGCGGTGACGATCAATTTTCTTTAAGAGACATCCATTACCTCTTTGTCCATTGGCAGCAGTGTAAAGTGTGAACTGTGTTCTTCTTTTCATTGTAAAGGCCATATTGTGTTTGTCCCCCTTTTATATGTTTCTATCCACCTTTCCTGTACCTTCTTCCAAATATAATGCAATTGCCTCATAAAGCGAAAAGAGGTTTTCCTTATAGAGTTATATTAAAACTAAAGCCTAGAAAATGGAAGATCTTAAAATTTATACAACTATTTTGTAACCCTAATTTCAATGTTAAAATTTGGCTGGCACTTTAAAAAAAACATACAAAATAGCCAAATCAGCCTTGAAATTTCAAAATGGGAATTTGGGAACTGAGAAAAAAATTAAATTATACTTTTTGGCATAAGAAAAAATCTAAATTTGCCAAGCTGGTAAAAGGCAGATAAAAAATTTCTAAAAACAATTGAATATAAAAATTAAACATAATCTTAGGATGCATTATAATTGCAAATACAAAACTTAAAATCAAAGAATAAGTTAGTTATCTAGGAGCAACATAACAAATAGCAATTAAACAGATTCTGGCAACATGAAGACTTGGGAACGGTGATTCTCTATGAGAAATCATGATGCTCAATATTTAATTATGTTTCTGTAGAGGGGTCTAATATTTAATTTATGTTCTTTTTTCCAACATGCTTCTGTAACAATGTCTATTACTTTCACTTATTTTTTATTATGCTTAGGTCAATATTTTGTTGTTAATGGATGTTTGTTTGTGCACTCAGTTTGTGTACTAGTAATATTTTGTTTCAAAGATTTTTTTTTAGATTTATTAATTTCCAAGATTAGCTTGTGATTGCCATAGTTAGTTCAGGATTGTACAAGGAGGAACTATCAAAACGATGGCAGCCGCATTTTGAACATTCTAGCTTAATACATTTTGATGTGGTTTATCTGTACGAAGAATGAGTCAAAATTCTAGTACAACCATAAACTAGAGCAGGGATCTCTAAACATTTTGGTATGCGGGCCATATAATATATTTTACTATTTTTATGGGCCAAAGTATATAAATTATATAATTTGATAAGCTTATTTCTGGTAATATAAATTACGAGAAAATGACCAGATTTTGATAAACGACCGCTCATTTTAACAATTAGGATTTCAGGATGTCGAGAAAAATAGTAGTTTTCCCACAAAAACCTGATCTTCACAAATGATTATCAATTTTTCATTATTTGTTTAATCACCATGGAAACTGTTATTTGTTGCATAGCTGTAAGTCTCTAAATAAAATATATCTCTTTGGCTAAAAAATAATAATTTAATCTATATTCGTTGGATCAAACACATCACAATTTTCTCTTTGGGTGATTTTCTTGGATACTGCTCATAACACATCTAAATATAGATGCCTAAACTGGGGAAACGTTTATTTTTTATTGTTAATTTGCATTTAAATAAATAATATTGAGCATAATTCATAAATTAAAAGGTTAAGTTCAAGAAAATATTGCTTACGTTTTGTTTTGCGTATGATAAAATTATGTTTAAATATCTTGTTTTGGTATGTATTATATGCTTAAAAACCATAAAATGATCTTTAATAATGTTTAAAAATAGCCATTTTAACTATCTTAGTATGAATTTGGTGTTCATTTTTTTTTTCAAACAATAGGTTTCGATGTTTGTTTTAGCAAATAGTAATATGCTGGTCATAACACATCTAAATTGAGATGCCTAAACTGGGGAAACATTTATTTTTTATCAAAATGTTATTGTTAATTTGCATTTAAATCAATAATATTAAGCGCATTTACAAAATTAAGAGGTTAAGTTGTTAAGTTCGTGGAAATATTGTCTAAGTTTTGTTTCACGCATGATAAAATAATATTTAAATATGTTTTGGTAAGTATTATAAGCTCAAAAACTATAAAATGATGTTGAATCTTATATATATAATTTGATAAACCATCGCTCATTTTTAAGGTTGGGGGCCCAGGATGTTGGGAAAAATTGTAGTTTCAACGAAAATCTGATATTCCCAGATAATCTAGCTTTTCATTCATTCTTTCTTACATCACCATGGAAACCCTTATTTGTGCATGGCTTTATACCTGTGAATAAATGATTTCTCTTTGGTTAAAAATAATAACTCATTTTGTAAATAAAATATTTCTCTTTGGTTAAAAAATAATAACTCAACGTTATATGGTGGAAAAAATACAAAATTATGGTGAAAACTATACATTCTAAACAAACCATTAATAGTAGGTTAGAAATATATAATTTGGTTTTATCCTTTTTCTTTAATTTTGAATATTTATCTCTGATCACAAAATGGCTGTTAAAATAGCTGGTCCTAGCACATTTTTTACTTATATATATTTTAATTGAGGGAATTAATTTCCTAGACTGGTAAAACATGTACAGTTATTGGAATATTATTGTTAATTTGAATTTAAATAAACAATATTGACTATAATTCACAAATTAAAAGGTTAAGTAAACACTTTAGTGAAAATACTCTCCCACACACACGCACTTTCATACATTAACACACACTCTTCTCTCTCTCTCTCACTCACTCACACACACACACACACACACACACACACCTATATCCCACTTGATCTCTTTCACACATTCTTTCTCTCACTCACTTGATCATACTTACTCTATCAAACTCACTCACAATTTTACGTACTTACACTCTCTCACACTTTCTCTTATGGCCCATTTCCGGTAAATTAAATTATGAAAAAACAGCTTAACCAAGTTTGACAGACTGTCACTCATTTTAAAGGTTAAGGGTTCAGGATGTTGTCAGAATAGTAGCTTCCAAAGAAAACCTTATTTTCCTATTGAATTTCCATCTTTTCCACTGTGCTAAACACTGAAAGATCAAAATCGATTGAAAGTTGCCTTTGACGAGTGAACCTTTACCTAGAAAGTCTAATGAGGCTTCATTCTATAGAACTTTTCCCAGTAAAAAGAAGAAGAGTTGAATACATTCTAACACAATAAGCTGCAGATATTGCTGCAATGAGCCACTAATATATATAAATGTATAACATAGATATATATTTGGATCTTTTTGGTGAAATCAGCATGGTATTATTCAAAACAAACCAAAAATGTAACAATTATTACAAAGAAAGATAGTAGGGCATACATATTTTCAAGAAACAGAAACTCACATTTACTTTGGAATAGCAATTTGTGGTTTCAACTTACTAACTAGCTAACAAACCACGGAGTTTTGCACAACAAGATCAATCAAAATTACAGAACTACTTTTTTTAATTTCAAAATATTGCTGAACTGAGGTTTCAAGCACGATGTGGCAATTATTAGAATGGACTTCAAATGCTGATCAGATAAATCTTTTCAATAGTTGGACATGACAAACTTTATAATTGAGATTTAATGTTCACAAAGGTTGTTTTACCAAAAACTGACAACTACATAAGAAAATCACTTAAAATTTGGAAACTGCTCAGGCTGCTAGGAGTTTTAAAATGGGATCAGATTTACTTTTTTATACATGTGTTTCAGCATGTCATTCGTTTCTAAACCTATAGTTTCAATTTGAAACTAATTTGGGAGTGTTTCAACATTTCAGTCAAATGGATTTTAAAACAGACGTATTTCATCTTTTTTTCTATCAATATCAAAAAATAATCTCCGAAAGTGTTTTTGTAGGCCTAAGACTGAAATGAGTTCTAATGAAAATGAATAAGGAAATTCTTCACATTATTCATCAAATTTTTCACAAAATAGGAAATGAACCTTAGCATTTGGTTACAATCCTAGAAGAATTGACTAAGAAAAATGTATACAGCCTACCCCGTTTCACCGGCCCTGCGTCTAGAACTACGAGTCAGGAAGAAAACATTAACACTATCGAGCATAAGCACGCTGCGAGGAAAACTAGCCGCTGGTCTCAAGTTCGATCGGCGACCACCAGAGCGCGCCACACAAACATGGACAGTCCAAAGAGCTTAAAATGCGAAGATATGTTGTTCTTCCACGTTCTCAAAGCGTCGAGATGTTTGGAGTATATGGTAGAGGTTTCTGTTGTCATGCGCGTCCCCCCCTCTTTTGTTGTATTGGAAGCTAAGGTTCTCGGGATTGTTAAAATGTAAGATCTAAATTCTATTTTGACTTAATGTTTTTTCTGATTATTAATTGTCATTTACCTTTTAACTTTTCAAAATTTTCTTTCGGCTTCATAATATTAACTTTGTAACGAGGGACTTATGATATATGTAGATTTTGATCAGTGTTAAGTTTTGGGTCAATGAATTTGTATGGATCTCGGTACATCATGGGAATCGATAGTTAATTCATTTATGTGGATATCTATACTTTATTTATTTTTGCGATTGTTGATTATTTTGTAGAGATATCTCTCGACCTAATTGTGAGACTGAAGAGATATTATTATGATGGATATTATTGGTAATTTTGAAACTAAGTTTTCTTTAACGAGGATGTTTGACAGTTTTAAAAAAGAAAACGTAGACAAATTTCACCTGTAGTTAAAGTGTTTATTCTGGGGAATGCCTATTAGCTGTACGATGGTACGATTTTGTAAGATCTTAATGTATAATGGGAGTATGTATAGAAGTATAAGAAATAATCAGGGAATTTTCGAAGACTCATGTTGTAACTTATGAAGGTAGATATGAATTTTGTAATGTATATTTTGTTTTGACGAAGATCACGTACCTTTACAAACTGGTTAGGTACAGAAATAATTGATTTAGGTATTATTGTTCTCTTCTAATGTAATTGTCTTGACTTAAAGCCGTATTTAACTATGATACTGTTTTTTGCTTCAATCATAATTAATAATGAAAATCTTTTCAGCAACTCTACGGCTATATTAATAATTTTTAAGATCTATATATATTGTTGAAACTTATTCAAATTATAATGCTTACTTATACTTGCTAAAAATAGAAATATATATATATATATATATATATATATATATATAATCTTCAACCTACATATCAACATTTGTGTTATGTGTGTGTGTGTGTGTGTATATATATATACCACAAATGTTGCTATGCAGGTTGAAGATTGTTGAAAGGGAAAGGTGGCGTGAAGAATCATATTGTCAAATTAGAACTCTTCACTGCAGATATACGTTTGATGATGAAACATTTGGACATACATACATGATGCAGTCCTTGAAAGTCTAAAAATAGAACAAGCCCTCCTACGTTTACGCATATCGTTTACAATAACTTTTTTTCTTCTAGTCAGGACCACTAGTTTCAACGAGTTTGTCTTCCTAGACTGATGTTTAGGTTCGATAACAACAGGCTATACCAATATTATTTATTGATAAATGCAAACATGTGAAGGAGATAAGGAAAAGCCGATTTCGTATTGTTTCATGCTCTAGTCTTAGTCAAATCACAAAGGTTTTGTTCAATCAATCCTAAAACTCTTAAACCGTTGTTAGAGGAGTTGAACATTTTCTATAGCAAACATGTAAGTGGTAATGGTATGACTAGAATCCTCTCCAGTGCTACATTAAAATTTGAGTTCTAAGGGAGGTCATCCCAGTTTATCCAAAACGTTAAAGCTGTAATCATTACTGTGGCTAGTTACATTTGGAAGCAAATATATATATATATTTTCCTCTCCTAAAGTTTGAATCATAGGTCATCCGGTATAAATACCTTGAGTGTGTCGATGTCCCAATTATTGTTGCAGAACTCCACTTAGGCATGGGTTAAATGTCTGCTCATTCATTCAGATCCTCATTGATAGTCTTAAAAACCTCTCTCAAAACAACTGGCTCCTATTTAATTTGGAATATGTAGCATTCCTCAGTACACATCTTCTCGCACTGATTATGCTCCTAAATGGCTGAGTTTGAACATCCTAGAAAATGGATGTCACCATCACACCAATCAATTTTTTTTTTCTTCATCTCGAATATCGTAGCTCAAATTCATATTCCCTATCACTCCATTGGTAATGACCACCACCTTGCACCCTAGCCTCCCGAAAATAGTATATGAATGATAGATACAAAATACTTTTCATTCGCTTTATTCAGTTTTATGGAGGGGGAGTAAAACTGAGGGAAAGTTAGGATTTTGCCCTCTCTCAACGAGAGGTAGGGCCCCTAAATAATCTGTGACAGGTTGAGAGTCAAACCTGCTGTTGACAGTTGAATCTCGTCTGATGAGCCTCCAACAAGGTCTTCCTTAAGGTACGTGTCCACTGGTTCCCATCGCACGGATTGTATTTCTGAATTTCTTGTATTATTTTCAATGAAATTGCGTCCACTAATACGCATCGTACGTATCGGACATCGGCAATGACGATAGAACTCCGTGAGTCATATTAAAATCTGATGCGTACGATGCGTGTGATGTGGACCAGTGGACGCACTCCCCGACATTCGCACCATTCGCATCCAAAATTACAAACTTTATTCTTTCTCTTTAGTTTATAGATGGGCAGTACAGTTAACTGTTAGGAACAGTTCATAGTGATTTAGTTCACTTAAATGAGTAATTCATTTATATAGGCCAATATTTTGCCAACTACTTTTGTGGTTCAGTCGTTCGTGAACTTCTTGTGGTTCAATTGTTCGTAAACTTCTTCTTGTGGCTTAGTCGTTCACGAAATACTTCTTGTGGTTCAATCGTTCGTGAACTACTTGTGGTTTAATCATTCGTGAACTACTTCTTGTGGTTCAATTGTTCGCAAACTACTTCCTGTGGTTAATTCATACGTGAACTACTTTTGGTTCAGTCGTTCGTAAACTACTTCTTGTGGTTCGGTCATTCGTGAACTATTGCTTGTGGTTCAGTTGTTCATGAACTACTTCTTTTGGGTTAGTTGTCCGCGAATTTCACCTTTCTTGACCGACCTACATCTCGCAGTTTAGTCCTCCACCAGTTCGCGAACTACCGCGTTTGAGTCAGTTTTTATTTACACCTCACTTCACTAGTTAAATAGTACTCACATATCAAATGTAAAAAAGTATTTTTTCAAAGAATCAAATAATAAAATACTTAAATAAAATAAAGAACACATCTTTGATCTAAAAACAATACTTAATTGGATTAGCTACAATAGTACCAGCTTTTAGATTAATAATAGTTTTAAATTATTCTAGCATTATCTTAACGACTACCCGTGCCAGTGATGTCATTATAGATATTAGGACAATGATGATTATTGTTTGGAAATCCGTATGCTCCGAATGACGTGGACGCAGTACACTAAATAAATCCGATTCGTGCAGTGCGGACCAGTGGACGCTGTTTCTTAAAAAATAATTCAAAAAATCGATGTCCCTCCCACCCACTCACAACATTGCTCCTTCTTGTACTCTCCTTTGATATTTGGGATTTTTTCTAATTTCAAAATGCTTAGAGTTTGGAAAAACACTGGTTCACCCCTACATATTAGTATAATTTTAATAAATGAGAGTTCATAAAATGTATACTAAGTTTACTGTACGACTCTATCAAGTACGAGGTGTGACATGCTCAATGAATGATGATCAAATAATTTGTGAATATGATGCATTACATTAATCAATGAATGAGAAAATATTTTGTGGGAATGATACATAGCATATGTTAATGTATTGGTGGATTATTATAAAAAATTACCACTGCGTTCTACTACCCATTTAGGTATTATGCTTAATCATTAATTAACGAATGATGATTGAAAGCATGTTACATCTTATGATTAAATATGGTGTATGACTGTTCAATGAAGGGTGATCATATGTCATCTATGCACGATGTTTGACTATAACAAGTAGGAAGTACCACATGATCAATGAATGATCAAATATCTTCTATAATTTCTGTACGACTCTAATTAATTATGAAGTATAGCATGATCAGTGAAGAACGATCAAATGGGCTATAAGTATAACACATAACTCTATGAAGTAAGTATCTGATAAAAGAATGGTATGATTAAATATAATGCACAACTCAAATGTGTTATTAGTATGAGACATGACTCTTATCAAGTATAGTATTTGATATGATCGATAGAAAAGGATAAAATGAGTTGTAACTATGATTTATTATATACAATGGTCTGAAAAAAAACTTCGATCATCTCGCTACAGAGACGGAAGGAAAATCTTTACGATCTAATTGGAACTATATAATCTTTAATAATTTAAACAATCTTGATATCTTATGAGGTGTGACTTACTATGAAAGTTTCTACCATGGTTCCTTCATTTTATCAATAGCCTTAAAGGCCCGTTGACACGGTATTAGTTGACTAATGCAAGTACACTAATTTGGCTGCACGCGCACAGCCTGCACCGTGTAAACAGACAAGCAAGCTACTAACAAGCAAGTCTACTTGCAATTGAAAATGTTGGTCAACTTACAACTTTACTAATGCAAGTAAACTATTCAAAATGGTGGTAACTAAAGAATTGGATGTGCGGGGGACACTTATTTGTGGAATGTTATGAAAAAATGAGTTTTTGTGTATTGCACTAGAGGATATTGTAAAGTTATATCAGGTGTACATATTCTCTAAAAGTTTCCAAAATAAATTTTTTAGGCCTACGCAAATATTGCAAATGTGCCTTGTGAGAGATATTATTTAATATCGGTAAACAAATGTTATCAACAATTTTATCAAACCATTATTTCCTACCAATCAACATGGCATGTTTAATTCTTTTTATATACAATCACAAAATATAATACAACATTGTAGTACAGTGATTAGTTCCGGAAACATAATATTCGCGTTATCGGCAAGTAAGGTATGTATGGCCGGCGATTTTCACGCGAAATCTTCGGCACGTTTTCCAATCTACGTATTTGACACTTTAACTATACTTTATTAAGTTTTAATTAATAATGTTTAGTCCACACACTTCAAACACTTTGTAGTAATTCTTTGGAAACTTGAGTAGATACATAATAAAATATTTTTATCACATAGCAAACCAGATAGTTTATATTTAAACCAATCTACAAATTAATGAATTATTATTTTTAAGTAATATTTTAGACTTAGAAAGCTAGCATTTAACAAAATATTTTGTTATTAGTATACCAAAATTTAAAACAAGGTTTAAAAAACCTGCGTTAGGCCTATTTAAAAAAATGCCAAACCAAGGATTCTATTGGGATTTATTGACCTTATTTAAGTTTAATTTTATTTATCATGTATGCTGAGTGAGTTAACACATCAATAAAAATAATATAACTATTTGGGATCAACTGAAATACATTTTAAACTATTAAGGAACTAAGAAATATGAGAAATAATAGTCACTAACTTTATGTTGTTTATATATTATTATTATTATTATTATTAGCACCACGTCTTACTACCCGTTCGGGTTATACGCACTTACGCTAATGTGTAAT
>CABFOW010001358.1:126516-154448 GCA_902141385.1 Timema californicum | reverse complement strand
TTTTTTAAATACAGGCTTCACTCTCACAATAGACTAACTAGACTGCCGATGAAGGGAAGATCAGGGTTCGATCCCGGTTTAGTGTACTGATGGTGTTTTTTCCAAAATAGTTTACCACTCTCTCCACACAAATGCGGGTATACTTCCTTTAACCCATAAGCGTAATACATAGTAAATAGGCGTGTAAGGTAAGGCCCTAAGGGTTAAGAAAGTGACTGACAACAGGTTGATAAAAATATTATATATTATAAAAAGTTATACCTATGTAAATCCCACAATAGTATTTTGTTTCACAACTTTTTTTTAATTTTTGGCAACAACTATAGCCGAAAATGACTTTTACTTTCTCTCAACACCTCGAAGAGAAAGTATTGTGATCGTCAAAAAATTCGAACTAGAGATATTTTATAAATATCGACGTTTCATGACCGCATGAAACAAAAAAAAATTGTTTTGTTGTCTGTCATTACCTCGGACTAGAACCTAAACTATTTTACCGATCAGGATAACGTGGTATCTGGGGTGTTCATAAGGTCCCCTCAAGGTTTTTTTTAAACTCAAAATTTAAAGGTAGTTGACTGTAGGCCAAAAAGAGAAAAGATTGATTTTCTCAAAATTAGCTCTAACTATTTTGATTTAATTTTATATCTAGGCTCTATTTATTATTATAAACAAGATGGGAATTGTCATTTTCTCGTGAAAATTACTTTTAGGGTACTTTACATGAAGGACATTTTCCCATTTTCATCATTTCTCCACAACTATTTGAGATACGAAATAACCTATCATTGTAAAGTTGTAGTATTATCAAAGATACAAATCTTTTATTTGAAATAGTTTATAAAACCAATAGTTTTTGAGCTATAATCAAATATATATACTTTTTAATTCAAGCCTTTGGAAATGAATTTGATTCTTATTCTCTTTGGTGGACAGAGATATTTCTCTTTGCTTACTTTTTCTCTAACAGTGTTCTTGGTTTAGCAGTGTTTATTGTTTCATTTATGCTCTTTGTTGTAATGTTTCTACAACAATGTAAATACCTTTGATTTCGTTTCGCTAATTCGAGTTTTTAGTAAATGTCTTAAGGTAAAAGCGAGAGAAGACATTTCTGGCGTTGCACTTGTGGTCCTAAGGAACGAACATAAACAACTTAAAACTTGACATGATCCGGTGGGTCAGAGGTCGGGGTTCGTATATATTCATGACAGGGTTTACTAAGGCTGATTTTTTAAATAAATGGTTCTCTATTCGCCCTACACGCAAATGCGGATAAAATCCCTATAAACTCAAAACCTTACTCACCCCTACCTCATCAACGTAATTACAGACTCGGGAAACCCTGACAGAGCGTAAAAACAACTGATGGGTATTTATTTTGTACCGAGCAAAGTTCTAACGTCGTGGCAGTTTTGGCCACATATGGTTACCTCGATATGGCGGGTGATATCCTGTTGCGTTGGTGCTTGCTTATCTTTATCTTGTCGTCGACTTTACCTCTACAAATACATAAATTTGTAACCGTTCGACGGTACATCGTGTTTGTTTAGTGAAGGGCTTGAGACGTCTCTGTGAGCGAGTGTGAAACCGAGCTTTGTTACCGCGTCAGGAATGTTAGATCCTAGGAACAGATAAAAACACACACACTGCCTCGTATCTTTACTGTGCGCTGTTAGGATGGATAATGCGTGTAAAGCCTCATTCACGCTCAACAGATTGACAACTTAAGATGGTTGAATTGTACGTGTACGTTCCTTCTTAGGGGCTGTTACTACGGTCATCTTATGTCCACTTTTATTGTGAAGGGACTTTTAGAACAAACAAACAGATTATTATCAGCCAAAATGTATAACATTTTAATATTCTGTTAGTTTGATTTGATATGCATTGAAATTATCCATCAAAAGTGACACATGTAGACACATGTGACTTGACGTATGAATACGTGAAATGTTGTTTAGAACTAGTAGCTTTTCTCGGTAGACCTCGGTATTGGGGTAAAGGACCTGTTGTTTCGTGGGTTAAAACCCAGCAGGTGTCAACGGGTTTTTCTTGAGTGATAATAATCAATAGCACAGCTTCCTTCGGATGTTAAGTAAAGCCATCAGTCCCACGTCGATTGTGGCATGTAAAATAATCCTGGAAGGTATGTGAAAATACCTTTCCCGGCCAAATTGGTATGCTCTTTCGCTCCCGCTCATAGAAATTCTCGTGTGCTGAAGTAATCAGTCGGTTTATAAAGTGCTAATTAAACACCTCAACTAAATAAATATATTTTCTAGCTTTCAGATAAGGACCTAAAAATTGGATTGTGCCGAGCCCACCGAAATGAATACACCAGCTGACCCTACAAGCGACACCTTCACTCCATTCATAACAGGGACTGGTTGTTTATTGAATGTTATTACTAGTATCGTTTATACCTCTCTGCTACTTTCATATTTATCAGAGCCATACGTGACACTGAGACAGATCAATAAAAGTAACAACTTGGTCCAGCCCACACCAGAAGATATAGTGCATTGTAAACACTATATCTGACCAGAGATGCATCTGGGCTACTAGATTTTAAAATGGGGCTGGGGGGTAGCCAACATCGACTTCGCATACGACCCGTCATCAAATCGAGAATGAACCGGCACTTAAGATATCGTTGATTCTATTCTTAAGACGTCGTCTCAACGCTCAATTTTATTTTCACCGTGAACCAGACATGCCAGTCGAGCCTGCGGTGTTGTGACACGCATGCGCGCCTCTGCTCGTGTCACAACTAGGCAAGGTATACAAGCCGCGCAATTAGCGACGTCAAGCACGTGTGTTAACTGTCACCTGCTGGTACGTGTGCTCTTACACAAAGCTTTGTTTGAAAACAAAACACTATATATATATTTCTGTTTGCAATAAGTTTCATAATGCTTGTTCTTTGTGAAGTGTTGGATACTGATTGTCATCGGCTAGGTTTTAGTTTCGGGATTGAGAGCCGCAATAAATAACTGGAGAGAATGTATGGTAGGATTAGCTTAGAAAAGTGTTTTATTTGATAACTACAGTTCAATTTTAATATGAATGGACTTTAAAAAAATACAAACCTTTTTCTTGTGCCAAAATTAATCATCTTTTACTATTTTATTAGAGTTATGTTCTAAGCCCATTGATATTATTAATTAAAAGTGACATCTGCTTATGTCATTATCTGACGTATGAGACAGGAGAGTAGATGTAACTTTTCTAGTTTTCAGTTCCTCAAATGAAAGTTGGACTGTAGTAGGGAAAGCTTCAGCTTGGTAATTTTCTAAATAATTTTTTATCTTTCTACTGTATTTAAGGTGGGAGTGAAGGGGATGCGAGAAAAGTTAGGGTTTTTGCAGGTTGTATAGCAAATACTTTTTATTTTTGCTAAAATAAATAAAATATTGCCTCGGAAAAAAAAAAGTTTAAATTTTTCCCCACATGGTGGTAACAACACTGTTGTTGAATATTTGTCATGGGTATTAGATGACAAACTTTTTAAATGATCTGGCGAGGTCACCATGTGAAGAAAATTAAATTTGATTTTTCTATTGGACACATATTTGCTTTATTTTGACCAAAAACTACTTTAATATAAGAATTGCAAAAACACATTTGCTCGCGTCTTCTATACTCCCACCTTAATATGCATGTTCTGAAACAGTAGTTACATCAGCACACGACCTACAAACTAATTTTACTCTTGAACACCCGCATAGGTAGGCACGTAGACTAGATGTCAAGCTCATCTAGTCTAGTTGGCCATTGACGGGGAATTTGGGGTTCGAATCTTTTTGTACTCTTTGGTATTTACTCCTAAATTAATTCCCCTTTCCCTACACGCAAATGAGAATACATGTCCTTTAAATTATACCTTCCTCACAATATCATAAGAGTGTAGCCGGGAGGGGTAGCTAGATGCGTGGGGTGGGGGTGTGGACTCAACTCAGGAAGAGACACCCGGTTTCTTACTTAATTCATCACTTTAAAAGGGATATGCCAATTCTACCATTTATTAAAATAATTTGGATTCTGATGGAATTCGAACTAGAGATTCTTAACATAAAAAGCGCTACCAAATAAGGTGTCTGACTATTATTTTTTGTGAAAATGAACAAAGAAAAATTAAAGATTGAAATCACTCTCAAGATTGGTTAGTGATTAACACTCCTGACACATCTTGTTTCGATTCCCGGGCAGGTGTATTGTTTTTTATTGTTGATGTTATAATACTGTGTTACACATCCTATCTTCAATAGAATACTGACTAATTTTTTTTACTACCTTTATCAATTCTACCGTTTGAATCTATCCTTGTACTACACTAATAGTTATTTAGTTAGAAATCACCTCTTCAAATGAAACATTTAGATAAAAAATAAATAAAAACCTAATGAATGCCTCAATCATTACCAATAACGTTTAGGTGGTACGTTTAAGATAAAATGCGACCACTTCTTATACTCTTTGGTTTGAATCTTGGAGGGGACTAAATTTAGCGCCTGTGTTGGTGAAAACACTAATTTAGGAGCACTCAAGTAGAGTGGTCCAAATACTAATAACCCAACTAATATTAAGTGTTTTTATTATTTTTCCCACCGCGTCTCACCACTGCCTGTTCTGGGCTACACGCATACATAATATTAATTAATGTCATTGTAATGTCAATCCGGCCAAGTATAAGCTTACACTTACACTTAGCAATGCTTATTTAATAAATGTAATCATTATAAATTACCTTTTATAGGCTAAAGTGTTAGAGTTTAGGAAGTTAGAGGGTTTAGCTAGATGATGATGATGATGATAATAATAATAATGATAATAAAGAGTGATAATAATAATGATAATAATTATTGTTTATAATAATTATAGGTAATAATAATGATAATTATTATTATTATTATTATTGATGTTAAGCACCATAACTTCCTAAACCCTAACATTAATTTATATTATTTGACGTAACTTTAACGTCGGCTAATTCAATGGAGAAATGACCTGTTTTGGTTGCAGCATTGTCTAAGGCGTCATTCTTGCAGTAGACCAGATTGCCAATGACGGGTAGATCGAGGTTTTAGGTTTAAGGTGCACTGATTTTTTTGCCCAAAATAGTTTTCCACTCTCCCTCCACGCAAATGCGACAGCACTTCCTATAGATATAATCTTTCTCGTGCTTAAAACCATTTGTGTAATTATTACATAAGCGTACATCCATATCTTGTTTGTTTGGATTTTGTAACCATTTTGTGAGTTTATTTGAATTACCGGGGTTCAAACCCCGGTCCCGGCACAGATTTATCTGATTACCAAACCCTTCCTTCATCTCTGAAAAGACGTGTATTAATCACAACTTGTGAATGTGTGAAATTCCAGGCCTCCACCGTGGTTCGGATTCCACGTTAAACTGTAGGTTATCTCACAATCACCCTACCATTACACATTAGCGTAAGTGCCTATAACCCGAACGGGTAGTAAGACGCGGTGCTAATAATAATGTATCAGAGAGTACCAGAGCGGATACCAACTCCCTGCCCCTCAGTCCAATAGAACATTAGAACAAAGCTCTAGGAGGTTCCAGAACCAGAAGTGGCCTTTCAAACACTCCCACGTATCAACCAACCTTACCAGACTGCGTCAACACACTGACGTTAGTTACAGTGGCTGATGCCTTCTAACTTCAGGGTGTTAACTTAACAACAAAAAACAACTAGTTCCTTCTTAGCTAGAATCTGGTGACTACTATAAATTAATAATATAGAGTAAGTCGTATTTTAGGCATGAAATAATAGAATATAAAATTCAAATAAAAGCAAAATATGTTTAATATATAAAATTAAGAAGATAATATTTTCAATGATTTCAAATATTCTTTAGGGGTCAATTCAGGGTCATTACAGCATACATTAGTTACCCTTATTTATAAAAGGCATAATTTTCGAGGTAATACACCCGCTCTTGCATAGAAAGAGAGTGAAAACCACCCAGGTAAGAACACCCTTAGTACTCTCGGTCAAGATTCGAACCTTGTTCTCTCCGTCATCAGCAATCCAGTCTAAAATAAAAGTGTCGCGCTAGACCGTGCGTCATCGATGTAGGTTTTATCTTCCAAAAAATTGAAAAATGACACCCGGACACGGGAATCGAATTCAGGACCTTTGGCTTAGCACGAAAATGTTCTAAACACTGAGCTATCCAGGAACCTTTACATATTTTATAAACATTTGTATATATATATATTTTTAAATGTCTTCTGCCATTTCAGTTTGGTCCCCTGCGTGCCGTGGTCCACAGTCTCCGTTTCTTAGCATCCCGCGCATGAGCACGAACGGTACTGTTGTGTAGAAGTGAGATGTTCCGCTTAGAACTTTAGTGGGGATGGTGGTGTGTGAGGGGTTATCCCTCCACCCTACCCCCATTTCCAGGCGCCGCTTATCTCACCCCCTCCCTCTCTTATAACACCCGGGCAGGGTCAGGTCTAAACCTCATTGCGTATTCGCGGCATACTTCTCGCACTTCATTACTCCGCGTTATAGAAGCGCCACCCCGCCTCACCTCCCCCATGCCTTTATAACGTTCAGATTTCCTCCCATGTCTCTACCCCTTTCACCCCTCCCCCCCCAACACACACACGTGATCTGTGCCACTCTGTATGATCATTGCGTGCGAAGATGTCCCGTGCTTTGGAATTATAATATGGATAGCCCACATCAAGCCATTCTAACACAAGAGTGTTGTTATGTCTCAGACCATCCGGCCATTGAAGTGGTGGGGAGATCTACCTATTCCTAAGTCAGGTCCTGCCTGATATTTACACCTGACACTTTTTTTTTTACGAATACTACTAACTCTTATTTAATTAACATAATAATCTAGTGAAATTGTATCAATATTAATAGCAAAAAAAAATTGTATTTTCGAAAATAATGTTCCTATTAAAATTAGATTATGCATTATTATATATATAGTAGGCCTATATAGTATATCACTTTATCCATATTATGTAACAAATATACCAAATAGAATATACATAAAAAAATCCCTTCTTCAGGAGATAATTGTGTGCTTTAGTTTATATTTGGTATGTTTCCTTCTTGATATCTTATTAAACAATAAACATGTTTAAAATAATTTCATTCCACTGTCATAAAATTTACATACATTTTTTTAAAAGTAAAAAATATCCTTTTTATTTATCTTATTTTTAAAGGTGTTTGTCCGAAGCTAATAACAGGATTTAATAACCATTTTGAGAAATAAACCCTTTCCGAATATCTGGAAACCGAAAGTATCTACAATATGTATTTTTAACTATAACATATTTTGTAGATATTTTTTATATCTAATTCACTGTAAAATGTGCTTTATATAAGGCCATTTTTTCCCCTCGTTCATGGTTTTTAAACAAATCAAGATTGTCTCCTTTACGTGTATTATGAGGGATAACAAATGTATCTTTAAATATTCTGTAGTGTGTGCTTGGTGCCTACTTGTGACCTTGGACCATCACGGTTGAACATTTTTCACTCATCAACTTAACTCAAAGTTCCTAGCAAATGATGTTACAAAACGCAATGTTACAAACCTTGTTGTTAATATCAACACGTTTTCCACAAACTTTTCTATCTCGTAGTCTTATTTAGCTGTAATATTTTCTAGTTTCATTTAGAAAGACACACCACCAATAATAAGTGTAATCGCAGTAATTAAACCTTAACATAACGATCAACTCCACTTTTGGTGTGAACGCGACCAAGTTTAATTGGTTTCTACGTTCGTGGAACATGATCCGAACCGTTTTAGAATCTTTATTGACAAAACATTGAAAGAAAGCTTACACATTTCAACATAACCTGGTGTGTTGTTTGGTTGTCTGAGTCTCACGGATTTGTAAACTAACATATAGTATGTATCAACATTAATGAGATAATATAGTGTATAGCTCAATTTCATCTTTGCGAAAGATCTTTACACGTTTCATGATTTGTTGATTTGTACAATTTTATTGTTCTGCAACACATTCGATCGCGATATGAGAAACCGTTGAACTTCTAGCATCAAATTACTAAACATATAATAACTTTTTTAAGTTTTATTTAAATGTGATTATTTTAATTTTGATTGTAATAAATTACAGGCAATTAATAAAGGTACCGATATACTATAATGACATCTTATAAAAATATAAGAAATGACCATATTAGGTTAAATAGCCTTCACGCCACCGGCAAACCTAACAATACCAGAATTTCTACTTTATACGCGTGCACACTGTCGTGGATAATTATATTCTAGTAAACCTATGTTCATATACAGGGCTACCACACACATGTAAAAACTATAAGAAGCGATAAAACTCAGTGAATCTCACAAAAAATTAAACAACTGAAATATTAATGAATTTGGGCACATTACAATTCAAGCTTCAAAAAAATATGCCTTTGTATCGAAGAAAAATCTAGCTGAAGAACTAAGTAAGATCAGTGACCTGGCGGTCTAGGGGTAAGGTGTCAGACTTCTGTGCTGGTGGCCGGGGTTAAATCCTCGGTCCGGGCACAGATTTATCTGATTACCAAACCCTTCCTTCACCTCTGACAAGACACCTTGTGAATGTGGGGAATGCCAGGCCTCCACTTAGGTCCTTCATTTCATCTCACAATCACCCTACCATTACATATTAGCGTAAGTGCGTATAACCCAAACGGGTAGTAAGACGCGATGCTAATAATAATAATATCACTGCTATTACCATTTTTTTTAAACCACAGAATGAGGATGTATACCATTAAGAAGTCGGTACCCTTAGCTCTCGATGTGACTGCGATATCATGTCATTTCGACGAAAAGCTATATTGGAAGAGTAGTGTGTCTTGATGACTAGTTTGATTACTTCAAATACCCCTTGTTTGGCTGCAATCCGCATAGTTGTGGCGCACGACACGTAGCCTGTGAACAAGCATCATCATTCCCCCTCCCCCCTTTTTTCGGTGAGAATAGCTGATTACCAACACTTTTGGCCCCCAATTTGACATTTCTTCAATAGGATATAATTCTTATTTTACATCACCGCTAATAAACTATTTTTGCACATCATCCTGCCCGGGTAGGTTACGCTAACCCAGACCACCCCTTTCAGTGAAACACCTTTTATGGCTCATCCTTCACTTTGCATACCAATGCGCATTTAGTTTATAGTTACCTGCATCGGTGAGCACATAGACTAATTCAAAACATCGCCTTGTCTGGTTTGCTGCTGACAAAGAGGTTGGCGTTTGAATTACGGACGACCCGCCTCGGTGGCGTAGTTGGCTAACGCGCTTGTCGTGTTGAGCTCGACTGCTGAGGACGGGGATATCAAGGTTGGAATCTTGGTCGGGGAACGGTTTAAAAAAAAATTGTTTTCCACTCTCCCTTCACGCAAATGCGAGTTCACTTCCTCTAATTCAACCTTCCCAATTCTTAACCCATTAGCGTAGTTAGTACCTAAAGCGTATAACCCGAACGGGTAGTAAGACGCGGTGCTAAATAAATATATAAATTCCGGACGAGTGTACTAAACTTGTTCACCTAACAAACCCACTCTTTCACCCAAATGCGGGCACATTTACTTTAAATGATAACCATCCTCATCCCTACCCTATTATTGTAACTATAGGGATAACCTAGACGGGCAATGCTACGCCTGCTCTTATTATTAAATAGTTCCCCTCTGTGGTGTCGGGGTAAAGTGCCTGCCTTAGGACTCGCTGTTCGTGGGTTCATATCCAGCCGGGGTTGACGGATTTTTCTTGGCCAGTAAAAATACATAGCTCAACTTCGGAGGGGAAGTAAAGCCATAGGTCCCATGTCGATTGTGGCATTTTAAAAAAATCCTGGAAGTTATGTTAAAATACCTTACCCGGAAAAATCGGTAGGTACCTTTCTGCTCGATAATAGAAATTATCACATATTGATATAATCAGTCGGCTTAGAAAGTACGCGCTAAATACCTAAATAAATATCATTAAATACAATAACCTAACACTATAGAGATAATGTACGTCTTATTTTAGACCTATACTGGTTATTTTTAAGGTAACTCAGATGAACATTCCTAGTGAGGGAGTACTAAACCATCCGGTAAAAATCTCCTCGTTGCTCCCATCTTATAATAGGTCGAAACCCGGTCTCCTGGATCATACTCTGGAGAGGGTACCAAAGCCCTAACTCTTTTGTTTGGTAATAGTTTAGTTTTCCATCTCATGGAAACATTTGACGTAAAAGCGTATTATTTTTACTGCCACTCATAAGATTATGTTATCGTGTTCTATACTATCTAGTGCTGTGTCAAACCAAGTTGTCAAACTTTAGAAATTATGTATTATAATTACCAAGCAACAGCTGACAACTTTCCTCGGTTATATGTTTTATCTTTTCGTCATTCGAATGAGTAAAAGTAAACTTAATCATAAGTCATAATGTTCAATATAAATTATTCTAACAATATTTATATACCATAATATCTATATTCTTAATTAAAGTATTATAACGTCCAGTTTGACTATTAGACTACTCGAAGTGAAATATACTCATAATGAGTTATTTCTAACGAGAATTACAGTTCTGAAGTTTCAATATACCCAAAACAACCCTCAATTATATTATAACTTACTGAAAAATTATATTTATACATGTTTAAAACCATTCACATTAATGTGAGGCTGTAGGAAACGCCAGTATTTTTTCGTAGTTTTTATAATATTTTTTTTTTGCCAAATAAAATAAAATATTGCTTCAATACAGTTTAATTTTATTCACATTGTGATGCAAACAGTTCTTTAATATCGGTCATGAGCATATCGGCATTGGATGAAAGGAACACTTTTATAATAAGTAGAGAAAGTTTTTATCAAATTCCAGGACACATTCGACAGATATTCAAGAACGGTTGAGTCACCATGTGAAGAAAATTAATCTCTATGTGTATACTGGAGAAAGATTAGATTTATCTTAACAAAAACATTTTTAAAAAATATTCTAAAAAAACCCACTTTTCTTGCGTCCCCTACATCTACACCTTAATCTCAGAAAGGCAAAATTTTGCGTAAAACTTAGTTGAATGTGAAATAATCCTACATTTTCATACATTTATTTTTTAAATACGCGAATACATACCCATTAAATTCTGCCTTCCTCCTCCCTACACCACTAATTGAATTAGACAAGAATATTCCAGATGGATACAAAGACGCGGAACAAAAAACAATAAAAACAAAGGAGAAAACCAAGCTAGTTGAGCCATGTTGACCAATGAGTAATGACTGAACTTGGCTGGATGACGAACCAAACGCTCAACTCAAATATGCGTGTAAGTTTTATTTCGCTCGATTCCGCTTATAATTAATTATATTTCAAACCGGCTCTCTGTGTGGCATTAGCCTCAATGATCTGAAATCTTAACCGGAAAATGTACATATCCACTCATACATGGAATACTTAATTATTTTAAGCCCTGCTTGAGGGTCCAACATTTTACAAACTAGGGACCTTATTTTTTTTATAGCTAACCTATTAATACCGGGATAGCCGGAAAGATACAGAAGTTTGCTTGTGTCCGAAAATAAAAGGGGATTAAAAAAACTTATACAAATATAGAAAACTAAAAAAACAACTGAAAATATGAAAAGCACAGGGAGCTTCTTCTGAATAATTCGGGAAACTTCTTCTGAAAACTCCGAAAAAACACAAGAAAGCTCTTCTGGGAAACCTGAAAAAAACTCTGAAAATTCTGAAAAAGCCCAGAAAAGCTCTTTTGGAAATCTCTAAAGAAAAAACAAAGAATATTTAACTTTCGTGAATTTTACCATAAGTTTATAGGTATGAATACAAAGAAGGGATGGAGAGGTGCTGGGGGAAGACACACTTATCATCGTGACACATATCAAGTATTATCCTCGTGTCCTAGCGATAGTGTTATATCAGCATTTTAACTGTCCCCCACGCCCTTCATGACCATTTTGAATGTCGCAAGTCTCACGAATAAGCCACATAAAGCCCGTTTTAAAAATGTGAGCAGGTTTCCTTGGAAGTGTCATTTGTAATATTTCGTGATAGTCTTCTAGCTCGGTATCAACACACGTTCTGTTGTTTGACAACTAATCTAGTACATGACAAGTAGTGCCCCTATCCAGTTATCTCCTCCCCCCCCCCTTTTTACAACTAGTGTCAGTGGAATGGGAATAACTTGTTTGATGGATATAGTATTTGCTTGAGCCACCAACTAACTGTGCGTACAACTCTCTACTTACAACTTATTAAAGGGTGAGTACCACTACATTTCTTGAGCCACCAACTAACTGTGCGTACAACTCTCTACTTACAACTTATTAAAGGGTGAGTACCACTACATTTCTTGAGCCACCAACTAACTGTGCGTACAACTCTCTACTTACAACTTATTAAAGGGTGAGTACCACTACATTTCTTGAGCCACCAACTAACTGTGCGTACAACTCTCTACTTACAACTTATTAAAGGGTGAGTACCACTACATTTCTTGAGCCACCAACTAACTGTGCGTACAACTCTCTACTTACAACTTATTAAAGGGTGAGTACCACTACATTTCTTGAGCCACCAACTAACTGTGCGTACAACTCTCTACTTACAACTTATTAAAGGGTGAGTACCACTACATTTCTTGAGCCACCAACTAACTGTGCGTACAACTCTCTACTTACAACTTATTAAAGGGTGAGTACCACTACATTTCTTGAGCCACCAACTAACTGTGCGTACAACTCTCTACTTACAACTTATTAAAGGGTGAGTACCACTACATTTCTTGAGCCACCAACTAACTGTGCGTACAACTCTCTACTTACAACTTATTAAAGGGTGAGTACCACTACATTTCTTGAGCCACCAACTAACTGTGCGTACAACTCTCTACTTACAACTTATTAAAGGGTGAGTACCACTACATTTCTTGAGCCACCAACTAACTGTGCGTACAACTCTCTACTTACAACTTATTAAAGGGTGAGTACCACTACATTTCTTGAGCCACCAACTAACTGTGCGTACAACTCTCTACTTACAACTTATTAAAGGGTGAGTACCACTACATTTCTTGAGCCACCAACTAACTGTGCGTACAACTCTCTACTTACAACTTATTAAAGTGTGAGTACCACTACATTTCTTGAGCCACCAACTAACTGTGCGTACAACTCTCTACTTACAACTTATTAAAAGGTGAGTACCACTACATTTATTTAATTTAAACTCTCTCTTATATTCATAATTTAATTGCCTTTATCATATCCACCCCTTTCTTTTGTTTACCTAATTGATTTTTATTTTAATACGCTCGTAACACTCATTTTACCCTAAAAGGTAGCAGTATTACATTGACGGATGACAACTATAACCCTTTCTTATAAGTAGTACGGCTGGCCTCTTGGTCTAGTGGTTAGCATGCCTGACTACTAACCTAGAAATCCTTAGTTCGATTTCCGACGTTACCATAGGCAATTTTCATTAAGGAGAATGGTTCTTATGGTTTCCATCATCTTTTATGGTTTCCATCATCTGGTTTAAGACTTCTACTTTTACCACATAATCATCACCATAACATTATCCGCACCTACCATGCCCCAACCTCAGAAGATGGTCACATATCCGCGATTACCAGTAGAAGACCAGGAATCTAGTCGACAAACTATGGAGACATACGCTTGAAAAATAAAATAGAGCCCTGGAAGGTGTGTTTGCCAGTCTTCAGGGTAAACGAAAGTTTTTTTTTTGTCTAAAGCCTTTGGCCTATTAAGATATAATTTACTACAAATTACGAGTTATTTATTTAAAAAATACGAATAATTCAAGAGATTGATAACTTCCCAATTTTTTTGATAATTCAGCGGGCCATTTGAACAGGAGATATTTTTTTACTTTTATTTGTGAGAACTCTAAAAATAATAAACATTCCTCAATTGCTTAGTGGTCATAGTTCCTGTTTACGGATCTAAGGGTCCCGGGTTAGAACCTCGGTGCTTCCATAATCTTTATGTGAAGCATTGGGTCTAAAAGGTGGTCAACTCATCCTCGTGAGGACAATATTAATGAGGAGTTATTTGAATTAATAAGTAGTGGCTCTGGTCTAGAAAACTAAAAAAAAACTTTATTTTATGCTTATTTTCAATTGAAATAGGTAAACAAATTAACTACTGGTGGATTTATGCAGCCAAACCAGCTACTTGTCATACCGGGAACAAAAAGACATAACTAAGTTTGGACCTATATTATTTTAGTTTGTTTTTCTAAAACATTCAAATAAGCTATACAAAGTTTCTATCAGTTATTTTTATGTAGGCCTCTCTCTCTCTCTCTCTCTCTCTCTCTCTCTCTCTCTCTATATATATATATATATATATATATATTATCTTAGGATTAATTAACAGGCTATTAAAATAATGTTATGACAATATTCTCGATTTAAATTTGAGCAGTTTTTATTTAAAATGTTGGTGCTTTCTTAAAGTTCTTAATTTGTAGACACATCAAAATAATAAATGCGCTTTCAGGGTAATACTATATAATCTAAACTTTAAGTAATTTATCTTAATGTAATAATAATATTTAGCACCGCGTCTTACTACCCGTTCGGGTTTTACGCTTTAAGTACTAATTACGCTAATGGATTAGGAATTGTTGAATTAGAGGAAGTGAACCCGCATTTGCGTGGAGGGAGAGTGGAAAACCATTTAGGAAAAACCAGCCCAGTTCACCCGAATTCACCTTAAGATCAATCCTAATAATATCCTTGATTTGTCACTCACTCTGTCATATATAAAAAAAAATCCGCACTGGGTAATATTTATTTCGCCCCTTTTATCAATTAATTCAAATAATCAATTATTAATAAAATTATAAAAATACTTCTTAAGTACATCCAATAAACACAAACTTTAGACTACGTGCTTATTACTTTATATTTGAAGGTTGAGGGAAAAGATTAACAATTTGTGAACCCCACCCATCTCCTTTTAGCCCTCCAAGCCAACTGACCATCCAATAACAACCTAAATTGTTTAAACTTTACGAATAACACTTTTAAATAAATGTCTTCGTATTTAGTTTACTTAGAGTGTTGTACAAATAGGCAGGTTCTCTTTTCTCAGTATTCCTTTTTCTGATTTATTATGTTTGCTCTTACTCATAATTAAATATATCTTCCTAAACTTTTCGCCTAAAGAGTAAAATGAGAAAGCCCTACAAGATGTGACAATCATTTATCAAGAGTCTCAACTTATTAGTGCGTAATGCTATGTGCTCATTGATACTTCTATAATCCCTCTAGAAATTAAATACATCTTACCTTCACAAAAACTCCTGAGAAGAGGGAGAGTTTTCTTTTCAAAATAGAATTAAATTTCGGAAAGAAGGGCATAAAATAAATTTATAAATTATTTATTATAAAAAGTTAAAACCGATAAGAACCTTTATTGACCTGAAAATATATATTGATTCCGGTTCTGCTTCTTAAGCAATTTACGTTTTGGGTTCCTGTTCCGGTTTTGGTTCCTTAAAAATGACTTAATAATGTCAGTTATAGGTTCTGGTTCCGGTGTATCTCACTGAAACGGAGTATGCATCTCCCTTCCGCTTCCCCCCTCCCTCGATCCCTCAGCTCCAGTAACAACGGATAGGTTCGGTAATGTTCGGCTCGGTCCGGCCACGCGTCCTTCTTCGCGATAATTTTACCTCCGCGTCTTACTATAGTTTTATTTTGGTATGAAGAACAGTAAAAGTTAGTTACTAAAGTTACTTTAAATAATTTTAATAGATTCATACATCAAATCATGTTATCTGTAGCTGTCAAGTTTGATAGATATTATAAATACCTATAGAATAACATACATAATATAGTAAAATGCTATCAATGTTGGCCTCAAAGAAATATGTTTGAATTTTCTCTACTGTTCTTCCAACCAAAATCAGAGTATACCTGTTCGGTTTATACGCCTATGTACTACTTACATTAATGCAGGGGTAATTAACCTTTTTACGTCCAAGGGCCAAAGTTTCTGTCTCTTGTTGGCTTGCGGGCCACAACACTCTACCCACAATATTAGGATCTAACATTTAATATATTCTATTTATTCTGACGTCCCGACGATCTCAACGGTGATGAGCGAACGTGAACACTCGACTATTTTAGAACACTTCCGACTATTTTAGAATACTTCCGTCTATGTCCGAACACGAACATGCTCGAACACTCCCGACTATGTCCGAACACTCCAAACTATGTTAGAACATCCCGACTATGTTGGAACACTCCCAAAATAGTACTCTCTTCCTTGTCTACTAGACTACTCGCCGGTTGAAGGTAAATTTATACAAAAACGTAACATTTTTCTTCACATATAAAGCAAAAATAGTTTACAAAATGTCTTAAAATTCGTATTTATTTTACTATTTAATTATGTGGAATATAGATCTGTATTTTAAAATTTTGCTCATGAAATAATTTCCATTACACATAAGCGTAAGTGCGTATAACCCGAACGGGTAGTAAGACGCGGTGCTTAATAATAATAATAATAATAATAATAATAATAATAAACTACATCTTTAAAAAACACATAATTTATCCATATTTTACCATTCTCTTATTTTTAGAAAACTTTCACAAGCATAATTATAACGTAATAAATAATTTGTAACGCTTAAAAATACATATTTTTCTACTTTTTGTAGAAATAGCTTCACTATTATAGGAAAGTTCATTGTTTGAAAACTGGAAACTCATATTGTCACAATGGCAGAAAAAAATATTAGGCTTACAAGTGTATTTACATTCGTAGTCCAATTAATTAATAATGTAAAGCGAAACGATACATAACGAAGTTTTACTGGAAGGTTATTGTATGGTAACTTTTTATATTAACTTTATATTATTAAAAAAATCAAATAATATCCTTTTCTAGAACGCCAAATTTTAGTGACTTTCAATCAATGTTGGTTGTTGAAAATGGGCTTTCAATAAAAAGCCGTATTTATCTTATGGATACACATTTGGGGGAGGGTAGGGTAGGAGATCATGGCACTATGTTTATTTTGACCAATAGTATTTAATATAATATCTTTACTTCATCACGGATTTTGATTTTTAAAAACCTCTAAATGTTCCTTCTAATGTTTTCCTCTTCAGGCCAGCCAGTATATTGGAAATCTAACAAGTCCAATCGTTCGATTTTGAATTTTGTTATTCCGAATGAGGGAAGGAGCACCTTGGGCTCATGGTAGAAGTGGTGTTTGTTTAATAAAGGGTTCGGCTCGAATCAACCTGTTGCTTGGATAGCGCCAGTCAATAGGTGGACCTAGAGGGGTGCGGGGGAGACAAATGTTGGACAGGGAGATTTATTAAGCCAAAGCTAGGACTGTGGACGGGATAGAAAAGAGGGCAGTGGGGGTGGCAGGGGATGGACGAAAGGGGTGACACCAATTATTATTGGACACTAATCGATTTGACTGGCTCGTACGATGTGCGCGAAAATAAACTGGCAGTTCAATGGAATCGTTAAGTTTAATTAATGAACTGTCTCTCGGGGCCTGCGGTGTGTTGTTGACCAAGAGAGAAAGAGAGAGTCGCACGCGATACTGGTCCTTATAGCCACATGTGGATAACTCATCAGTTAAACATGGCGTGTGTCTATGTTCGTAAAGCCGAGACGTGTTTCAGTAGTCAGGTAACAGGTGTCGACACTTTGGGTCACTCCACACGAACAAAAAAAAAATATTGAAGGGACGATACGTACGTTTAAGAGTGGCTTATCTCCAATAAGGAGTTGCCGAGAAAAAAAAAGGTGAGACGGACTCATTGTTTATCCTGGTACACTTTGCGTCCACAAGAAGTGGCTGACCTAGATAGCGACTTAAAGTGAAAATACGACTATTTCTTCTGTGACTGTTTATATAATTCTTACCCTTTCCTTTCCACTGTCTTAATCAAAAACCTTGCAGTACAGTCTAAACTTCCACAGGTAGAACCTTTAAAAAAATAATAACAAATTTTTTATGTCCAACATTACTGGCATAGTGGCTATATTATTAGTGTTATTTTATAGATTTGATAGTGGCTGTCAATTTGACACCTTCTTATAATATGTCTTGACATATGAGGTCCGACACCTTAGTTCACTCGGTAGCGTGTCTGTCTACTCACGTTACCGTGTGTGTATTGAGTTAAGGGTCCCGGGCTCGGTCCCTAGCACGGTCGAAAAATCTATCATCGGTGAAATGTGGGTTTACCTTTTCATAGTGATGAATCAAAGGCTGAAGGATGGATATTGTGTCTGACCTAGATTTAAGTTAGTTTATAAGTCGTGTGTTGATATAATCAGTTGGTTCAAAAAGTGCACGTTAAATAACTGAAAGAAGTTAAATCATTAAATACGTGAAAGTATATCTAATAACTTTTCTAGCTGTCAGAGGAGGAAGGCCCTTCATATCAAAATGTGGCTGTATTTGGGGTGTTTTGTTTCCCTAGATGGTTTCCTATTCTCTCTCAACATTAGTGCGAGCTCATTTAATCTAAATTACACCTCCCTCATTCCTTACCCATTAGTGTACATATACGGATAGGCCGTATGGACTAGTAGGATATAGTGGGGGAAAAAATATGGAGGGTAAATAGAATATACATTTCAAGTGTAAGGAAAGTAAATTTTTTGAAAATTTAACTGTACGAGGCTAAAAAAAACAAACTATGTAACATTCTTAGCAAACTCGGTCAGAATTCTCCTTCAAGTTCCCAGGCCAGTCAGTAACACTAACAGTACAACTAATCCTGGCAGTTGCATGAGATTAGTATTAACACTGGTAAGCAAGGGGACTATACGTCATGCTCATCTCTACTGGTTTACTGGTGATGGGGATGCTGTATACCTGTCACCGTTGAAGTGTACTGATTAAAATAGTTTATTGGTACTAATTAATCGCGCACTTATTGCTATCAAAAGGTCCCTCAGCGGATTGCTATCAAAAGCTCCCTCAGCGGTGGGTCCCGCGAACTAAGGCGTCACGCTCTGAAGCTCGTCAGACGTATAATCATGTTTGCCGATGACTGGTAGTTTGGGGTTTGAACCCGACCGGGTTTATTTAAAGTGTTTCCCCTCCCCGTAAATTGTTTTACACTTTCTTTCTACAAAAATTATGTTTTTTTATACTACTATAAAGTCACATGGCTGACTCACTCACTGACATTAATGTCTACCCACTTTCAGATGAGCTAGAAACTTGAAATTCGGCAAACTTATAGCTTCTAGCCTGTAACCGACGGGAAAATTCAAAAAAGTTCAAAATTTCAACTTTCAACCCCCGAAAAAAAATATCAAAATTGCGGAGCAACTTTAAAGTCGGTGCAGACCTTTCTTCGGAGGTCTCTTGTGGCTAAACGGTAAGACTTATCAAAAAAACGGCTCTGGAATTACATTAGTTTACATCCACTTGCAAAGAAAATGCACGGGGGGTTTGGAAGAAAAGCGAGTTTAATCCAAAGTCAACATTCGAATATCCTTACCTAGTTAGAGTGATTAAATAATACGGAAATATCGTTCCATGGACGGAGATATCCGCAATAATACTATCAAAGCTGCTACAAATTTGATTAATGGCGGATCTCAGAAGAAATTAAAGATCTAATTATAAAAACTAATTTCTATTTTAGTGTTGTATACATTATTATTTCTTTTATGCCCCTCACACTTTTGAATAAGTTAATCAAATTATAAAATCAGTAATTTTATGGATTACATTTATATGAAGTATTTTATTTTTACCGTGGCGTCTTACTACCCGTTCGAAATATACGCTTATGTACTAATTGATCTAATGTTTTAGGAATTAAAAAGGTTGATTAAAAGGAAATGTACCCGCATTTGCGTTAAGGGAAGAGTAGAAAAATATTTAGGAAATAAACACCACACTAAGTACACCCGGCTGGGATCGAACCCAGATTTCCTCGACATCAGCAGCCTTAGGCTATTGTGAGTGTGACACCTTGGACCATGAGGCCCTTGAAGTGGGTTAACTGGTGCTATCTCAATTTTCTTACAACTTTACATATTTGATATTAGATGATTAGATCTATTTCATCTGCAGATGTAACTTTTGATAGATATTAGCACTAGCTTTAAAATAACAATAGTAATAATATACTACTGTATAATAATATCAAAGTTGACAGCAAAAAAATTGTATGTGTTTTCTAAAAGGTGGTTCAAATGTCAATTTTTGAGGAAATCAAGGTATAATTATGATCTGTATGAGATTTTTCAATAGCATCTACAGATATCAGTCTAGAAGTCGATAAGGATGCTATTTTGATCATAAAAGGCCCTGGTGCGGTGCTATTTAATAGATAAACACAGATTTTCGTTTAATTTCATTGTGCAGATGCGCAGACTATTGTCTTTGTTAAATAACTTGATATTTATGTTAAAATAGTCGTTATGTTAGGTAAGTATAATGTGTTTCCTCGTGTCTTTTCTGGGTGATGTAGGGCACGTTGAGTCCACGTGATCTACTGTCTGTCTGTCCGCGAAGTATTAAACAGTGAATTCTCAAGTTAGTGACTATCTCTAGTCTAGCGTCGGTTGGTCTGTGTGTCCTATCAGCGCTCCCCATCGTATTACGTCATAGCAACCAACTGTCGAGATAACATCTATATAACACAGCCTTCGCGATAACATCTAACTCGCCTCATAGCTCGACCTCATTACTCAGTCTTTACAGCGAGACCTTTTTTATACGCTCACCCGAGGTTTTACCGCTTGCCTTGCTCCATCGCTTGTCTTGGTCAGCACAGCTCCACCTATACATGGTCATAACATGTTGACCTCTTGGTTTGTTTAGGTTAGCACAGCTCCACCTCTACTTTGTCACACCATGTTGACCTTTTGTCTTGGTCATCACAGATAATACACCTATACTTTGTCACACCATGTTGATCTTTTGCCTTGGTCAGCACAGATAATACACCTATACTTTGTCACAACATGTTTACCATTTGTTTTGGTCAGGATAGCTCCCCTCTACTGGATCCCGACATGTTGACCTCTTGTGTTGGTCAATACAGCTTCACTTCTACTTGGTTACTTCGGCTCATTCAAGAATAAAATAAAAAGGAAATAATATAATAGTGTTCAGATATGTTGTGTTTATTCTAATTTGTAAAAGTGTACCCAGACCATGCTCGCGAGCTGTAATTGGACAGTGGGTCGAAGGGAGCCCACCCAGGGCTCGATCAAGTTGCGGAAACATAAAATGGAATGTGGTATGGACGCGTTCAAGGGAAGAGGATTGTTCGCACAAATCCTACACTTTTCAGACAACGGGATGCCAACAAACCAGCCAATTGTTCAAATTTGTCCACACTCGTGCGGTGAAAACCTTTGAATTATCTTTGATCAACCTTCATTAAATCTCGTAGCAAATCACTTCCGCGACATTTCGGATGTTTTTTTTAAACAAGCTTTTCTTTGTTCCCATATTCTCCTTTTCTTTATACGATTGTATATAATTTAAAAAATATAAATATCCGGCACAAGCAGTAAAAACTTCTTCCTCATCACTTGACATATTTTGCGAACTGTGCTTTAGTTTACTCATGAAAATGGTCAGTAAAAATCTTTCTGCTAGGCTTTGTATTAAAGTCCTTGGAACATAATTGTGTAGAACAGGAAATAAGAAAGAGTTAGTTCTTAAGTGCAAATCAGGCGCAAGGGAATTTATTTTCCAAGTGTTGGTGACACCACTTAACACTCGTGGTGTATTAAATAATACTTTGGCGCTGATTTGAAATGCAATATATTGGCGAAAAATTGACAAACGTTTCAAATCTAAAATGAAACCTTAACATTTGTCGCCCTTGAGTGTGCACGCCAATGGAAATCTGTACACTCTGTTGCGATGAAATCTATACTCTTTAATAATTAATAGAACTAATCTAGATTTATTTCTAAAAGTGTGCAGAGATGTGTGAATATCTCTCAATCGCATTCCCTTTCTGCTTTGGGGGAAATAAGGGGAAGCTTAGAATTATGCCGAGCCCTTGACGCGTGTTATCTTCTTGATTGAATATAATTGATAAACCCGGCAAAATTCTTGAATGTGCCTCTTTCAATAGATATATTCAGTTTAAGGCTCTCTTCTCCCACACGTGGGTTCTGTAAGAAACTTTTTTTCCCTCACCTTACCCCCGCTCAGCAAACTAATGAACTCGCTTTGTTTCCAAGTCTAACCCTCCATTTCTTGCGCGCGATAACGGCCTTACAATGGATGACTGGTGTTATTCCTGTCGGACTGTACAACACAAGGCCATGCCTGGAAACGTAGATAACATCTAATGAATATCCCAAGCTAGTTAAGTTGATAGCATCTCCAAATATCCTGGCTGCTGATGGCCTGGGTTCGATAAGACCCCTGCCATGCAAGGCAGAGAGGGGGAGATTGTTGCTTAGCAACCCTGGCTCGTATCAACCCTCAGCATCTAGCGTCAGGGGTTATCGCCCAGTTTATCAGTTTCATTAATGGCACTGTTTTATGGCGCTCACGGAACGACTCATGAAATCTGCAGCACACACAAAACTATTGTATCATATTCTTTACATTCATTTCCGGAGACATTTTAATGTACACTTTTTTAAAAACTTATCTTTTTAAGTACTTCGTGTCTTTGTTGATCTACTGCCGTGTTTTGACACATACTTGCTGTACAATAATAAATTTGTTGTTTGGTTTGTAAATTTCTTAGGGCAGTTATTTGATTTTAATTATTTGTTTTTCAAATTTTTAGAATTTTCTAGATTAATTTTTAACTTTTTGAGACGGGATCGAGATTTTTTTCCCCGTATGATCGAGATATTTTAGAGTCGCGCACATCTCTCGTATAAACTATTTTCTACGTTAAACTTTTTTTTGTACACTGCGTCTTACTACCCGTTCGGACTATCCCCATTATGGAGCAGGGTGAGAAAAATAGTGTACTCCAATTTTCCCGAGAAAAAAAACTAACCTTAGTAAAAATTGCCAAGATTCGAACTCCGACCTCTCCATTACGGGCAAACAATACCCAATGGAGTTGACGTTTTAACCAGTTAGTTTACTGATGCGAGTTTCTCGTTAAAGTTAAATGTTATCTAAAGTGACCACAAAACACAAAATGTTTATATTTTCTATAAAAGTTCATTTCTATCAGAATCCTACTATACCTTCACGTGAGTGCACACACATTGCCAAAACAACATCATTGCTGAGATATCTGATGAGATGAGTGATGACACAAGTTGTCTGCACCTTATCCAGATATCGTAAAAGTGGGCTTTAGTCGACTACTTGAATTATATTATTTCAAAGGTGGGAAGGGGGTAGGGGGTGATTTAATTAAATCTTTGAACTAGAGCAATGATAAAATATATGTACATAAACTATCTTTGCTTGTTACAAGTCAACTCTATGAAGACTAAGACCCCCTTAAAATGTAAACCTTCACTTATCCAATGTCATCCGTTCGAGTGAATCACTCTAATAGTAGACCTTATAAACTAATACAAATAATTAACTTTGTTATTCAGAAACAAATTATTCATAGTAAAAATAGTCCTAATAGTGTTGTAATAGCTATCCATACAATGTACATATATATACTTTATATATACATAACATACATATTTAAATATGGATATAACATTACATTATCATTTATATGAAAATATCCAAAAAATTATACACAATAATTATTGTTTTCCATGTATGAGCTCCGTATATTTTGTTGCTTGTTAGTCCATCTTATTCATTTGATATTATATTTTTGTCCTTTAGAAACAGATTTTAATAAAACATTCATTATTTTACTGACTTGTTTCTTTGTTATATAACACATAAAAATAGCTATACATACATATAGCCCCAAATTGTATATGTATACCTTCAGTTTGTATACACAAACTAAGACAATGTACCAAGTTGTACTGCTACTAGTGAATATAATAATAATAATAATTTATCACTTGCTATTATTTGTAATCTCTGTTATTTAATTTATAATAAACATGTTCTAGTAAAAACTCTCTCAAGTAAATTCAAGACAAAAATCTAGGGTTATAGTGGTTGCCTATATGAAAATTATTTCTTTAAATTATCTAATGTTTCTCTTTAAAATAAGTAATTTAAAATGTATCTTCACTTTGCTAATAGTATTATTCATTTTAATATTGAGTTCTATTATTATTATTATTATTATTAATAATAATAATAATAATAATAGTAATAAGCTACAATTACGAAATGCTAATATCATTTAAAAAATATTATTCTGGATTAAAATTACACTGGAAAAAGCCCTGAGAAATTTAATGGTGTGACATTCGACAACCAATAATTAGTAGCGTTTAATTATCCTATTTCAATTTTATAAAATACAAAATACAGTTATCTTATCGCTTAATTAATTGTTGGTTTTAGCTTTATCAGTACGAACACCGGAAGTAATATTTAGATTACAGACTGATAGGAAATGAGAAACGGCGAAAGTAGTCATAAACCTACTCGCTTGTGCTCGTTAAAACTCGTCACATAAAACTTGCAAAAACTATTCATCTAGACATTCTTGGAAACTATTATTCTAGACGTCATTTAAACTATTCCTTTTGATGTTGTTTACACTATCTAGCTACGTGCTTGTTTAAACAATTAAATTATTATATGTTCTTTTAACTATTCATCTAGATAGTCTTTATATATAAATCTATATGTTTTTTAACTATTTGCTTATATGTTCTTTATAATATTACTTTTTTTTAAACTAATAGTTTATATGTACTTTAAACATTGAATATATAGTTTGTTCGAACAATTAATCTTGATTTTCTCTAAAATATTTATTTATTTAATGTCCATACTATTAATCCATATTTCCTTTAAATAGTTCATCTTTATGATACAATAGTTTTTAGAAAATTGTTATAGTGATTTTGTTTTAAAAGGGTAACTGAAGAATATTTGACATGCCAAATAACACTATATTTTCATTTAAGAGTAGTTTACGCATGGCAAATTATTGCAACTCTCGGGGTCCGGCATGTTTAGAATTTGTCGCCATTAGTTTGAGATACTGCCACCAGAGTGGTGATAATAACGGTACAGAGGTGCCAAAGTTGTCTACATCTGTAGTAGAGGGTTTTGGTTATATATTCTAACTTCAGTTGTGTAGTTACCATTTTATTTTTAAATTCGTTCTCATGTCTAAACGTTTTTGTTTTTAATTAAACCATCGTAACTCAGAGATTTATGACGTTTAAAGAATAGCTAGGTGAACACAGCTTTTGGTTTTATAAAAATATTGTGTAGTTTAATTTTAAGATTAAATATTTATCTCTTTTATGTGCAATAAATGTTATAAATTTATGCTTTAACGTTATTTAGTTATTGCATTTAATAGTCATTATTTTAGTCTCAACAAGCTGCAGCTAAATTCAGCATTATTAAAAAGAGCGTTCGTTGCTTATCCAATGAATAATGCATAATTTATCCATCCGAACCATGGTGGAGGCCTGGCATTCCCCACATTCACAAGTTGTGATTAATACAAGTTTTATCAAAGGTGAAGGAAGAGTTTGGCAATCATATAAATCCGTGCCGGGACCGAGCATTGAACCCCGGACCCTCAGCACAGAAGTATGACACCTTACCTCTAGACCGCCAGGTCACCATATGTTTCGAATGTTTTATGCTTTTCAAGTCTCAAAATTTGTCCCTCATTATTGTCTATTAAATATATTGAATATAAAAATAAAATATTAATTTTTCTTTTAATAATAATTTGTTTATTTTTATAGCGAGGCATGGATTATTTCCAACAAGGTGTGTGTGTATATATATATATATACATACACCTTGTTATATATATATGTATGTATGTGTATCATATATATATGTATGTGTATTATATATATATGGTACACATACTAAATTATTCTTGAACTCCGAGTGATTGATATTCAAACTCTTCGCAATATTGCTGTCCTTATGAATAATGGTGTGTTAAAAAAAAATCATACTCGTTAACTTTTGTGTTACATCTTGTTTAAAAACGATCCCTCAACGCCATACTGTAGATATCAAAAAATCTCCCTCCACCTCTTCCCCGTGTCACCCTCAATACAGATGTCGGTGTGTCCGTGCCAACTGTTGCGAGACAAACATCCCTAAGCGTGCAAACAGTTAACTCCTGTGATTGGTCCAGCGCGTGTTGTTATCTACCGAGTGCAGTTCCGTTTATCAGAGCAGCAGGTACTTTGGTCATAGGGTAAGGGGGGTGGGGGGCGCGGGGGTGAGATTAGCCCCATGCTAAGCGGTGATAATCTCGGCTCGCAATTAACTTGTCAATCTACGGGCTCGGAACTAAACACTGCGCGCGATGATGTTCTACCCTTGAGTAGAGGCTGTTGTTAACATCGCTCGCATAATGGGGCGGTCAACGCCCATTGGTGGGTGGGAGGGGGGGGGGACTAACTAAAATCTCAAACACTCCGAGAGGCACGAAGAAGTCCTCTTTTAGAATGCTTCACGTCTTGTATCAAAGTCCTCAGGGAGGCCTTCTACCCGAAGGAAAATATTCTCACACTGTGGTGTTTATTTTGGGAATGGAAGGCTTTGAAGCTTTAAAATTACTATGGCAATCCTATATTATTACTATTACTATCATCAATATCAAAATTAAAATTAGGTGACCTACTGGTCTAGGGGTAAGGTGTTGGACTCCTGTACTGGGATCCGGGGTTCAATCCTAGGTCCCGGCACAGATTTATCTGATTACCAAACCCTTCCTTCACCTCTGACAAGACGTGTATTAATCACAACTTAGGAATGTGAGGAATGCCAGGCCTCCACCGTGGTTCGGATCCCACGTTAAACTGTAGGTCCTCCATTTCATCTCACATTCATCCTACCATTACACATTAGCGTAAATGCGTATAACCCGAACGGGTAGTAAGACGCTGTGCTAATAATAATAATAATAATAATAATAATAATATCAACATTTCTTGTAAATTTGCCCTTGATCATGTAGGTATTCATATCCCCTCTCGGGCTTCTCGTAATCCAAAATTATTATTTTTTAATAGCTCTTACAAGGAAAGGGGTTTAGGCCGTTGTATCCATAGTGCCAATTTTAGATTTGTCTAATTCGACTTTGATGATTAAAGATAATCCAAACTCAGAGAATTATTTAAGGAACTCCTTATCACTCATTCATCCTGTAGAAGCCCTTTCTCAAATATTTAAATTTATATTATTCTGCATTATTAATTGATTATTGTTACTGTTTTTTTAAATATTCATACTTCTACTCTTAAGCTATTTTTATTATTGCTATTTTATTATTTTGTTATGATAAACTAATAATTACGCTAATGAGTTAGGGACGAGTAGGGTTGAATGTATAGTAATTTTACCTCATTTTCATAGTTAAGGATAGTGGGAAAACATTTAGTAAAACCATCCTAAATACACCCGACGGGTATTTGAACAATGATCTCTAAGTCATATTCAGTCTAGTTTATTGCGGGAAGGGTTCCTTATACTATTATACCACTGAAGTGGATCTATTGGAATAATAGATTTATGTTAATACTTTATAACCATTTATTTTGTTTTCAGAACTGCGGTATTTCACTTCTAACGTTGCTGAAAAAACTTTTTCGCGATTTTAAATAAAATTAAAACAACTGAAAACTTCTAATCTCAAAGCAACGTATTGATAGCTTTAACCTACATTTTGGAGTGAACTATTTATTTAATAATAAACCACTTCTTAAAAGGCCCACTTCGTTTGACACGCGGACTAAATTACAGGTTGATATAATCTGGTTTGCCGA